>JAVDBV010072209.1:0-17834 GCA_032619315.1 Piper longum
AGGGTGTGGGGCGCGGTGGTTTAGGCTGAGGGGCGACGGCTCAGGCGGCGGTCCGAGCGGGGGGCGGTTACCAGGGCCGGGGCGAGGCGGGGTCGCGACGACACGGGCTTGTCAGGGTCGCGGCGACCCTGGCGGGGAGTGGTGACCAGGGCCGGAGGCAACACGGTCGGGAGCCGGAGGCAACATGGTCGGGAGGCAGCGGCGACGCGGGCAGCGGTGGCGTAGACGGCGGCGGCGCGAGAGATGTGTGGAGGGAGGTTTTTTTAAGAAAAATAGATCTGAACCGTTCGATTAAATCCGACGGCTATCCAACCTATATATATATATATATACAAAATAAAAAAATCATCGACGCTTCAGTGAAGTGGTCAGTAGTTCGTAGCTGGAGATGTATAAAATATAAGTTTATAAGTTTCTTAAGTAAAATATCAAACTATGAGATAACTAGGCAAACAGAAGCCTTAGCTAAATAGATGATTTTAAGCAAACGTCAAATCGACTCTTGTTATGGAAACATTAAGTCAAATTGAGCTCAACACTGAGCTATGATGAAAATTAAGTAATGCCTGAAACATTAAAAAGATAATAACGTCCCAGTTGATCATAGGTTGCAGTAATATATGGTTATTAGTCTATATTGTCAATCACATGTGCAATTTCATTATCCATTTTGTTGATATAGAAACGATTAAATTAAAAATTAGTTAAATAGTTTGCATAATTGGATCTTAGTAATATTAAAATACACCGCTGAATAACGCTTATAAAAGATAGTTTGCCCAACACCACCAAACAATATGGTTTGGCTTCGTAAAATATTGTGCGGGCTGCTATTTCCGTGCACAAACCATGGGTCCATGCAACAGGCCTTCACGGATAACGTGGCACCTCTAATTGGGTTGAAATCCAACCAAATATGCACAACAAACTCGATCCAATATGAAAGACCCGGACTTTGCAGAGAACCTGACAGGTAAATATTATAATATTTTTTGAGAACTTTAGGTTGTTTTCCAAACTCGACATTAATAAAAGAGATTAACGCCCAAACCCAAACCAACCCAAACCCGATGCAGGTCAGACCCAACCCAGTATTGGTCGAGTATCCCATCTGCCCGGATCAGGGGGCAATCACAGTCGGAAGCGCACAGGTGAATGATGACTGCGTACACAAAAGCTGCCGTTCGACTTACCACTTCATCATCGTCCAGCTGATTTACATTAGACCAAAAATTTACTGCCACAAGCATCATTTTGCAAGTTTGGCATTGCTCAAGCGAAACTCAAACTGACGAATTTTGATCGGCTTGGTAATAATAGCTAGCACAAGCTATTAAAAGAGGGGTTGAAAATAGTTTTTTTTCTCTCCAAATGATTGTGATGTTGACGTTTACAAGGCATTACACACCCCCTTGAATGGAAGAATTTAACACAATACAAACAATATTGTTATCTCATATTTTATCATAACTACGAGTACCTCAAAAAAGTTAAAAATATCAAAGATGTCGAATCTCAAGAATTGGTCAATAAACCTGCACTCTCGCGTCTGTATCAACCAGACAATCCTACTACTTAGACCAGGCAACAGCATCAATCTCTGCCTGCGCACTTCTATACAACTCAAGCCTCTTGGCAAGGGCAGTTCTCCGCTCCATGATAGCAGGGTCCTCATCCAGCAATTTAGACAATTGCTTTGGCTGCAAAAAAGATTGGGAGACATCTTGGTTACATATCATCCGTTTTGGAAGGAAGCTTTTATCATAGAAAAGTAAATCTTTCCGTTGCAATCGTGAGAGTATTAACAACTTATTGAACAAATATTGGTAGCAGAAAATTTCACACGCAGGTCTTTCTTAATAATAGATTGCACTTACATCTCGTTTACCCAATTCAGCAAAGAAATGGTCAAGGAGAGATCTTTTAGCCTCACGAACTTGGCAGTAGACAATGGACTTCGGAATTGAATTCCTTAAGCTTCCACATACCATGTTAACATAAGAAAGAACCGTTGTTCCTGCAAAAGATTTGGCAGTATAAGGGAGACTGAACTCATTGTTTGTTTCTCACAATGAGGTGTCATGCAAGTGATAGCAGAGAATATTAATTAAATGATGATCCCAGAAACTGTGAACAGTACACTAAAAAGAGAAAGTTTACCTATCCTCCGGAGGTAGGAATCGTTATATCTGTCAAATATTGAGTGAGTTGGGTTTCCACCCTTCTCTATGTCTTGAGGAAGCTTTCGGAAAAAATCAACTGTGAGATAACTGCACTCCATATCTACCAACTTAAGAGTAGCTTTCTTGCTTTCATCACGCATCCTTTCTAGTGCTTCCACAGCGGCAGCTCCAACCTCCACTCTAAGACTAGGGTATTGTTTCAGCTCCTGTGCATAGTCATGTTATAAAATTCGAGAGGGATCACAGAGGAGATTATTTTTTTCTAAGTCATGTTCATTGTTCACTGCTATTCAAAAATTGATGAATGTGGACAATTTCAGGTCCCTAAACCTATAGCGAAATATCCTAAACTCTTACGAACTAGTCATTATTTTCAGCCTCTACAGAGTGTACATGATCTGCTAGGTAAAAATTCATGTATACTCCCTTAAAAAGAAGGAGACCAAAATAGCCAGCCTCAACAATTATGAGACCAGTCATAATATGACAAGACATCTCATAGAAGCCAAATATCCTAACCTCTTACGAACTAGTCATTATTTTCAGCCTCTACAGAGTGTACATGATCTGCTAGGTAAAAATTCATGTATACTCCCTTAAAAAGAAGGAGACCAAAATAGCCAGCCTCAACAATTATGAGACCAGTCATAATATGACAAGACATCTCATAGAAGCCAAATATCCTAACCTCTTACGAACTAGTCATTATTTTCAGCCTCTACAGAGTGTACATGATCTGCTAGGTAAAAATTCATGTATACTCCCTTAAAAAGAAGGAGACCAAAATAGCCAGCCTCAACAATTATGAGACCAGTCATAATATGACAAGACATCTCATAGAAGCCAAATATCCTAACCTCTTACGAACTAGTCATTATTTTCAGCCTCTACAGAGTGTACATGATCTGCTAGGTAAAAATTCATGTATACTCCCTTAAAAAGAAGGAGACCAAAATAGCCAGCCTCAACAATTATGAGACCAGTCATAATATGACAAGACATCTCATAGAAGCCAAATATCCTAACCTCTTACGAACTAGTCATTATTTTCAGCCTCTACAGAGTGTACATGATCTGCTAGGTAAAAATTCATGTCTACTCCTTAAAAAGAGCGAGACCAAAATAGCCAGCCTCAACAATTATGAGACCACAATCATAATATGACAAGACATCTCATAGAAGCACTTTCCATTCTTTGGCCCTATAAGTCGCTTTTTGCTAAAGCTAATTGAAACTTGTAAGACCACTGTTTGGCCTCATCCACATTTTCCGGTTTTGATAGGAAATTTAACTGCAATGACTGATCGACAAGCCACTGTTAAAGTGAAGAAAAAAAAAATCAAAACATAATAAGCAGTAAACTCCATTGTAAAAGCGCAGAAAACAAAATAAAATAAAATAAAATCCAAAACCAAAACCTTAAAAAAGGGTGTGGTAGATATAGCACACTCTGGTAGATATAGCACGATCGATAACATAAATCAAACTCATCGTTGATAACTAATGAAATCAGAATAACCAGATTTATTTTCCTCAAGAAAACAAAATGACATGAAGAACCTTTCCACTTCAAAACTTCCAAACATGGGATAGTTTTAAATTATCACGAAAAAAAATAAATGGAAAGGGCACAACTGAACTAAAAAGCAAGAAAATTTCAAAGTTAGATAATCTTGGTGGATAACCAGTCAACCCAAGTTTAAGGTACTTATGTAGATGTACATTGTAGAATGCACAATAATGAAATAACCGCATTAAAAAACAAACCTGTGTCTCGCTCACAGCCTTATGAACCAACTCCTTCAATAATGCATGAACCTGCATTGAAAGGATGGAAAGAAAATGATGTTTTGCATTTCAGGGACTTAAAATGTGGGGAAACATGCAGCATAATGAACTTAAAAACAACAGCAAATAACAATTTACAAAAAACAGTCTAGGGAAGTAATAAAGTAATTTAGATATATGCTAAAGAAGCTACAGGCAGGAGAATGTACGGAAGAGCAAAAAAAAAAAAAGCAAGCACTGAGATTACAACATACCGCATCCACAGACGCCTCAGCAGGACCTCTTATTGTAACAAGAGAAGACTCGATAAGTCGGCGATATCCTTGTTCAGGTGCAATTAAATGAGGCTGGTAACCATCAGCTTCAGTGATTAGTTTCCTCACATTCTCCATAGACAGATGCTTATCAAACTGCAATCTTTTGAGTGCTGCAGGGAGCTGATTATCAAAAACATTATAAATCTTGTCACCACCAGGGCGCCTGCAAGAAAATCAAAAGACCTCATTTTCAAGGGAAAATTGAAGTGCCTTAATTGCTTAGAACGTTAAATATGTAAAATAGAAATAAATACGATGAACAATGTAATCATATCAAGCTTCCATTCAGCAGATTTTTATTTTTTATTATCCGAGAAATATATGGCCTTGATATCCATGATATAACTGATATATACACAGACATGAGCACACAGTTTCAGATGCAAAAAACCAATTAAAAAGGCTTGACTGCATAGTAAAATGATTTATTAAAAAGGTGGTATCTGCGCTAGAAGTTCAGAACCCACAACAAGAAAAGAGTTTAAAATAGAAAACTTACACGCCATCAAGATGCTCCTTGTAAATCTGATCAAATATTCGACATATCTCCATGATCATATATAACTTTCCCTGCAGGAAGTGAACAAATTATTAAAATGACTTTCAAGGGTATGTTAAATCAGGAATTGAAACATCTTCCAATAATTGCAATAGTATTTAAAATAGTTCAAATTTAAACACAAGAGCACATATAAACAGAAAAAAATGAGATTCCCACAAACAAAATCTTGCTATCAAGAACTTGAGACAGGTACTCCATTACGACCAAAGGTATAAACAAGAAAAAGAAAAGAAAAAAAAAACACCATCAAGAAAAGAAGATGAAGCTTGTACAATGATCACAGTTGATAAAATAAGTTCTAAAGAAACAAACAAATGCAAAGGCAACTTACACCAGCATCTGCTGCAACTGGTTTTCCGAAACGGCTCAGTTCTGCTTCAATTTCTGCGATGCTTTTATTTATAAGAGACTGTATTCCTGGAATCCGTGATTTGATAACAGATTCCAAATGCTGTAGAAAGTAAAAAATAGCAATTCCCATTTATCTTTCAATCATATATGTATAAGAAATAGCCTCTGCAATTAACAACATGCAAACATAATAAGCAGGCAAAATATCTCACTTTTGATAGAACTTTTCCCAGATACTCGGAACCCATCCTGTGTGCAAGATGCCTGTACTCAGCAGTATTTGAAAAATAGTCTCGTTCTCTACGTCGAGCAGCAATCATATCTACACTCTTGTTGATATCAGCCTGACTTCGGTTCACTACACCAATCCAGGGATATTGAAGACGATATGCTTTCCCTTCCAACATCTAATATAATGCACCAAATATGATCAACAAGCATTCTTTCTTTGATAGATACGAAAATTTGAATGCAAGCTCATAACTTTAGAATAATTTACAAAAAATTGCAGAAGATAGACACAAGTGTAGCACCTACTATTTTTTGCATGCAAATACAGAAAACATTGTAAGAACTCTAAGCAGTTGGAAGTAACACAATAAAGACATAAAATAAGTAATCTGTAAAAAACCAAATTAAATTTTACATGGCAGCGAAAAATGATCACATCTAGCATCCACAAGAAGATCATACAACTTCATATGGCCGCCATGAAGCATGTGCTTTAAGTATTTAAGCAGTAAAATCCTCCAAACACCAATCAAACTCAAAACCAAAGAACAAAGGGGCTTTGCGTAGAGCATTGAAGCCACTTACATCAACTGCATCAGTGCCTTTGTCCATCAAATCAATCTTTGTCAGCACTCCAAATGTTCTCTCACCTAAAAATAATAACAAATAAAAGGACTGACAAACATTAAATTTGAAGGAAACTTATTTTGATATAAAATAGAAAAATTTTAAGATTTATCATGACTCATACGAATGCTTTGTAAGACAAACAACACCAATCTAAAAAATGAATGAGAAAAATGAGTCATTTTCACATTTTTTTTAAAAAAATAAAAGATTCACCTTCAGGGTCTACTTCACGGGAGATCTTAATTGCATCAGAAGTAGCAAGATCTTGATTGGCAGGAGATATTGCGAGAATAATACAATTTGGCTGCAAATAAAAAGTGCATGGCGTTACCACATTAACATTAAGTAATGATTAATAAACAAGCAATGGTTTAACATAATGAACTCAAATTTCCATGAAACAAACTTATTAGCATCTAAAAACCTCCACGGAACACAACTCACCTTCTCAATATATGATCGCACCATGTTTTCAATGTCTTGCACTATACTGTCAGGTTGACCCTCTGAAATACAAGGTAATAAATAAACTAAGTCCATAAATAAAAAAAAAAGACCATCAAGGTTAAAAAAGCAGCTTAATACTAACCAACAGCCACCTTGGTGAGGCCAGGAAGATCAATCATCGTTAAATTCACAACTGCATCAAGGATGAAACCATTATTAGACAATCAACCGAGAGAAAAAAAACAAATAAACAAACAAAAAAAAACACATCAATCTCACTTTAGAAAATGTGAAATGAGAATATAGCAATTCAATATATTAGTTTTTAATGAAAATACATGAAAAAACTAATGATTAGGGTTGGGCACGAGACGAGTCAAATCCAATTTCACCCAACAGCTTGATAAACAAATTGAGTTTCGAATTACGTAGTTTCAAGACAACTTATTTTAGTTCGAGTTTCAAGTCAAGCATGACCAAGTTCAAGTCGAGCATCGATTGAGTTCGAGTTTCATCATCATAAGTTTAAAAATCTAGTCTGTTCTCTATAATGTAACATACTTTTATATAAATATAAATGATATTCTCCTTAATTAATAGTCAAATAATAACTATTAGATTATTTTTATAAAAATATAAATGATATTATCCATGCATTGTTAAAGAAAAGAAATTACTAATGGTTTTTTGAGTCAAGTTTTAAGCCAAATTGAGTTTTTTGGGGTCAATTTTCGTCAAGTTTGATATAGCTCAAAACCAGCTCTTGAGTCAAGTCAATTTTTTTAAGATCAAGTTTCAAGTCGAGCTTAAAATAAATCGACTTCGATTCAAGCCAAGTCAAGTCACAAAAACTCGAGTGCTAGCTCAACTCGTGCCCAACCCTACTCATGATACTCACTAAACACAACAAAAACACCGGCTCTATTAAAATCGAGTCGAGTTGATTTTTTTAAGATAGAGTTTTGAGTCGAGCTTAAAATAAATCGACTTTGAGTCAAGCCGAGTAGAGTCACAAAAACTCGTGCGCTAGCTCGACTCGTGGCCAGCCTTACTAATGATACTAACAAAACACAACAAAAACACCATCATCTACCCTTATCCTAGCACAGCGGGGATTTGTACCACCCACTGATTGCCCCCAATATACAGCATAAACCCCTTGTAAAAATAAGTTTACAAAGATTAACACCAACCAAGAGAAATAAAACAAAAATTCCACTCCTGTTCAACCATAAGAAGATACAAAAAATCTCCGTTACAATAAATAAACAGAAAAAGTGAAACCATAACACATAGACATAAAAACATGGAGTTTAGGTAGACATATTATAAGCAGCAGGCACTGCTGCTTAATATAAACAGCCGATCCCTTAAAACAAACAAGCAAATGGAGTTTGGTATGTTCACAAACCATTTGGCGAATAGATACTGAGATGGATAGGCACAGGAGATATTTGTTTACTACGCCCAGTTTCTCGATCAGTCTCATCAGAGATCTCCTTTCTCACGGCAGCTACAAGAAATTCAACACAAAATAAGGCCATTGTTTAAAAAAAATAGAATGCTACAACACAAGAAAAATAGAGTTAACACCAATGTCATGAGAAACGAAAGCAGGAGTTTGTCATGAGGACAAAAGCATAACAAATTTTAAGGCATTACATATTTTTTTTCGTATGCAAAAATCATTAGGACTGCAGCTACGTGTTGTTTTCCTAAACTTACTTTTCAATAGGATAATACAATTTCTCAAAAGATTTTAATACTAGCACATATATCATTATTCCCATTATAAGAAAATTCCATAAAATTTTAAACCTAACAGAAGCAGGAACCCTATCGATAGTAGAAAGAGAGGCCACAGCAATGCTATATAATCACTAAATAATCTAACATATATGAACTGACCCATGCTGACTGCCGAAGTGTAAACAATAATTATCCCAAGTGACTTCTCATTCCTAAACAGCAAGAACTTCTTCTCGGATCCACTTCAATCATTTAACTGACGCTAGGAAATATTTTTAAAAGGCACCAAGATGAAACAACTAAAGTGAGGCTATATTTTTGACATGCAACATTACCAAAATCCGTGAATCTCTTCTTCGGAAGATGAAGAAACTCAGCATACTCTCTCCCTTCGTCAATCTTATGAAGTTGCAGTACAAGTGGTCGCCGAGTTACAATACCTGCAGACGAAACAGAAAAATAAGTCAGCACAACAACGTTGGCACCAATAGTCTTTCTCGATCAATCAAAGTATCCACGCACCAGAACCACGAGGCAAGAAATCCTTCCCCACAATGCTTTCCAACACCGACGACTTCCCCGAGCTCTATACAAAACACAACTCACAAAATGAGAACCCCACAAAACAGCCATGAAATCTTATATAATACAAGCACAACAATCTCATTCAATTCTTAATCAACACAACAATCCTGCATCTCAATAAATCACATCCAAAATTCAAAATGAGAAAAATCTCACATATACATCATGATCTCATTCAATTCTCAATCAACACAAGTATCCTCCAAATTTCCATGATAACAACCCAAACAGTGCCCAAAAATCTCACCTTTTCCCAAAATGGCAAGAAATATAAACCAACCACATAATTAGAAAAAATAACAAAAAAAGAAAAAATAAACATGAATCAAGAGTCGAGATCTAGACCTGACCACCGACGACGGCAATCGCCGGCAACGAATCCCAAAGCGTCGGCAGGGCGCTCTCCTCCCCATAGTCGCCGAGGGCCGTGCAGGCCCTCTGCAGCTTGTTCACCAAGCTGATCAAATTCTCCATCGCCGCTTCCCCACCACCTCAAACCCCACACCCGCCGCTCCAAGCTCGACGCCGAATCCAACACCACAACGCCTAATCGAACGCCGAAACTCCCGCCCGAGTCAGACAGATCGGAGTCGTCGGGAAAGAGATCGCCTTCGCCGGACACCACCGGAGAAGGGACGGAAACGACGCCGGAGGTGGGTTTCGATCTGGACCGCGTTTTGGAGGACGCTGACAACTTTTTGAAACGGTGGTGGTGGGGGTATTTTGGTCATTTAGTCGTAGATGAATTGTGGGGCCCGCGGGAAACGGTTTGCATGTGGGCCCGGTGGAGTTGGGCCGTCGATTTCTTCCACCGGCTAGTTGACTTGTGTGTGATTGGAAGGTTGTGGGAGTGAATTGACGTAATCACCCCCTCCTCATATTGGATTATACGATGACCCAAAGTAATTAATTGCCGGTTAAACCCTCTGACGATAAGGGTTAGGGGGACCTTGATTATGAGTAGGCCGGTAAATAATTGAAATGGTGAATGGTACGTACCCCATCAAACACAAATAATTTATTAAGTAACGGGTTTGATAACTTGGCTTAACGGTTAATAAATAGCGAACGGTCAAATTTGATATTAATAAACAGTGGATAGTTGATTTTAGTTTATAAATTTAGGTTGACAAGGTCACCAATAGCCCCTCAACTTCAAAGTTTTGAGAAGATCAAGTATATAAAATTTGATAAGCCAGCAATAACATGTTTCTCTCTTAGGCTATGGCCTTTCATAATTCAGTTGAGCCTGATATTCACTCACAAAATATCAATTCATATTCAAATAGTTTGACTCGGCTTGGCTCACTAAAATATATTTTTACAAAAAATAAATCACATATGACGTCGATGACATGCGACTTTTGAAGACAAACAAACTTATTCGGCCAATTTATTTTTTGAGTGGCAAACAATTCAAATCTGGTATAAGGAAGCTTTTTCTCCAAAACGTAGGCCACAAGCTTGGAACGTTACAATTGTCACATTTTGGCATGAAGGTGGCGCGCAAGGGCAGTTTCTGGGAAAAAAAAAAGATGAAAATATGGGCCGATTAGTTTAAACTTGAAACTCGTGACCATGGAACGGGCCCACAAAGCGCACAATGGAGATGCTACTTGATTTTTTTTTTTTTTTTTTTTGTAGAAGCCCATTTGCTAGTTGAGTGAGAATAGAATTCCAAAAATTTATAAATCTCCAGGACTTCTCTCGTGTCATTGAGCACTGATTGCCATTCGAAATTTGAAAATGCTCTACCCTAGATCATGACACGTGTCCCCATCTTTTTATTTTTTGAAAACTTGACACTCCAGCTGTTTTGAAGTTTCATTTTGAACTTTTGTTTACCGTTGAGGAATGTCTGGCAGAATTCAAATCTACAAATGCGTCCTTGCATTGCTGATCCCAAACCCCGATGAATGAGGATTGGATCAACAATCACATCAAGTAATCTAAAACTTTTAACATATATATATATATATATATATATATATAATTATGTGAATCATTGAAGTTAATTCAATGAATCAATAACTATTTGACATTATTATGCAAAGGATACTAGCTCTGAGGCCTCAAGAATCCATCCCCATATTGAACAAGAGTAAGGCAGATACCGTGTTCCAGTTAAGAAAGTTCAGAAGAACAGGATATCAGCTGGTGCCCATATGAACATACACATCTCATCAATGCCATACTTTGCTCGCCCAGTTGTCAGGGGCCTCATAATCGTATTTTGCTCGCCCAGTTCCACTGATCCTGGCACATCTCATCAATGCCATACTTTGCCCTACCTTGTAACAAGAACATTGAAATTTCAATAGTAATTGCGCACTCGCTCAAAATTCAGATGGTCAAAGGTGCAAAATTGAATCTACTTATGATCAATTTAGCTCATGGCTGCTTTGCCAGTTGAAGCGTAACAATTTCTGCATCACCAGGTCACCTTCCCGCCATAATTAGAGTAATTTTCTGACAAAATGAAAAGTGTTTATATTTCAAAATTCCAGCTAGAAGAACCATAAGATCACAGTATGGTTTGTAAATGTGAACCAGTTAAATCCAATTCTACGTGTTGCTCAATATATAGGCATCACTATAATGTGATATGAAAAAATCACGAATGTATTTTCAATGTCAATCAACTTTAACAATAGTTAATATTGCGGTCTGTTAACCTTCCCAGAAGCTTTCTCGAAAGCAGCCACCATTTCAAGAACGGAGATTCCCTTGCCAGTCCCCAAATTGTACACCTAACAAGCTGAAGAAAAATGCAAAATCCACCTATTTGGATCAGCCAACTTTGAAACTGCAGCAATGTGCCCATCAGACAAGTCAACCACAAGGATGTGGTCACGAACCTGTACACACGTAATTGAGTTAGCTGGTAGTGAAAGAACAACAATGGACAAAAATAAATTCTACCACTCCCATTCACTGCATGAGAGAATGAATGGCAACTTCGAAATCCATTTATAGGAAGAAGACTAACATTTGTCAATCAAAGTATATAAAGACCGAGAAGGAAACTTGAAAATCTTCAAAAGCTGGTCTCTAATAATCTAGTAATCTTGTGAGGTTGCTCCACACACTAAAGCCACTATCGAGACAAAAATATTTTAGTGAAAAGCCTTAGTGATCTTCTAAACTAGTAAACAATTATGCCGTGAACAAGGCATCATAGTTAAAAATCAAAACTTGAAAGATAATAAGTAATAAAGAGGACTAACCACAGTTCCATCCTTAGTTGAATAGTCATTCCCAGACACAGTTAGGGCAGGTCTCCTCCCAACAGCAACTTGCTGGACAAGAGGCATTAGATTGTTTGGAATGACATGAGGGTCCTCACCGATATAACCACTTGGACGAGCTCCAACAGTATTAAAGTATCTAAGCAATATATTTTCCACTCAGAGAACGATAGACATCTCGACAGATCTCTTCTATAAAAAGCTTAAATGTAAATATGGTCAACAATTTGGAAATATAGAGAAGGTGGTAAACTTTTTACTTGAATACTTAAAAAGTTCAACAGAAATTTAACCATAGTTATCCCATATGGGTTAGTAGCACAGAGTGGAAAATCCTCTGTACAGGGAACCTCTTTGGGCCATCCGTAAACAGTAGCGGATGATGAAAAAAACCAGCTGAAAGTATATGCAGAAGTTTACCAATAAGAGATGTCAAAGTATAAGAAAACAAAAAAAGCATCACGCCATCAAAGTTTTAACACTAACTGCCACCCTTTCCAAATACAAATTGGTACGACCATCAATAAAATGACAACCAAATTAAAATAGCATTTTTACTAACCCAGTCAGGCCATTCATTTATTATATATCCAAGATAGGGTAATATAAATGATAACTTGTACGCTTTTACATATTCACAGATCACAACCCTCTATTTTGAATTGACATTTCCATTTAAACTTTGACAATGCATAGAAAACAGAGGATCTTCAAAAAGAAAGGAGGATTCAAGGATTAAAACAATATGTAAATAATAAAACGATTTACACAAATTATCATTTATAGGAAGTTACAGAACAAATTAAATAAGATCAACTCTCTTCAGTAGTTGAGGAAAGAAAGCTAATATACAAAACATATACCAATTCATCATAAGCTTTATTGATGATGTGAAATGGAACCACTGTCGACAAAAGATATTTACTTTAGTTATTAGGTGCCATTTTAGGAAGTTACTCAGAAGGTTCACTACATATTAAGTAGTAATATAATTATTATAAGCAGTACTTAGTTGCTTATGACAAATCATTTGATCAGTAACCATCAACTATATATGAAACTATTTTTACAGTGCAGTTAGGAAGTTAGTTTATGATTTCTTAAATCACTCCACAATTGGGGTTTCTTCTATCATTGTAATAAAAATTTTGGGTTGATTGATGAGAACTTGGACAGTTGTGTCGAGTTGCTTTTCTTCTCTTCTTATTTGGAGGTTAGATTTCATCCTCATTTTGAATGTATATGCAATTCTCAATCTATAACAACCAAGGCCCCATCATGAAAAAAGCAAAAGTGTGACACTCACTACCATACATTCTTTACAGATGAACTTCAATCATGTTTAGTAAATAACCAGATAAAAGGACCAAAAAAATCCAACAAGGTGAAAAAAAATCACCTTTTTGCACCCATGGGCGGCCATGGTTTCCAATAAATTTATGGTTCCAACAAGATTATTGTTATAATAAAGCAAAGGCTTCTGTACACTTTCGCCGACAGCTTTCAATCCAGCAATGTGAATAACGGCATCAAACCTGTTTTACATTTAAGTTTTAATCATAGTTAAATCATCAAGTCTTCTTTACATTCAAGTTACGATTAAAGTTAAACCGATCACGCTTATGCATACATGGTTGATTGCAAGCTTATCCAGAGTAATGTCAATGTAAACGTCAACAACTTCAAAATGCCAAGAACAGTGTAAAAACCAGATCATGGGAAAATAACAACGAATTGGCCGTATGACTTTGAGAGCAATCAGCACTCATTTATTGTTCATCAAGTTAATTCGAGAAAAACTCCCATTCTGAAGAAAAGCTTAACCTGCTTGGTTGAAGAAAATATTTTTTCCAAGCTTTCTTTGTCTCTTAGATCAACCTGCAGATCAAGGAAGTTAAAGTAGCATTTTAGCACATTACAGTCTCATTCCAGAATAACAAAAAGTCAGAAGCGAGTGAACCGATGCATCATTTAGCATTTAGAAGATGGGAAAAAAACTAATGGCATTAGAAAAAATTATAAATGGCTGGCCACATTGATCTATGGAATTGGGAGACTGCTTTTAACCCCATTATCCCAGCTATGTAGGCAGCATAAACTTTAACACGTTGCACTAAACATTTGTATGCGAGCATATAATTATATAAAAGTAACAGTAACAAAAAAAAACATAGGACGAAAAATCTTTTACAAGGAATAATTGATCATATTTTTTTGGCCATTGAAAAACATAAAACATATGTTTTTAGGTTGCCCGCCGGCAAAATAGTCCTGATCACAAACTTGCATGTAGCTCTCGTGCTCATCTGATTCATTTCAGCGGCACCAAGCCATCTGGTGATTTAAATCATATTATAAAAAAAATAGTACAAAAAACTGGCAAGAAAGCCAATATAAAAAATCCCAAAAATCATGCCGATTCCATTGCAGAGTAGAATAACAAGTTTCAAACTTCATCAACCGCAAGTACCCTGGTATGAATATAGTGAGTAAGGAGTACGAAGCGGCATTACGGGCTTCGAACGATCAACATTTAGTTGTAATCGTCAGGTCAGAAAATTAGGAGTTCGGCTGAAAATAAAATAAAAGGGAAGAAACAAACTGTAATTGGATGACTTTTGATGAATTGAATCCCTGTCTTTCTTATTTTTGTTGTTCGTCCTATTTTTGTTCTTCACCGCTGCCCCGTCCTCCACCTTTTTTGGTCGAATCCTACCCCAGGCCGGCGGCAAGCTCGTTGACCTCTCGACGACGACATGGGAGGCGTTGTCGACGTTGTCGACGACCACCATCTTGTACCCCACAATGGAGCAGCTGGAGGACGGTGTGGCTGCTGACGTAGCCGGCGCCGCCCGTGACCAGGATGGTCTGCGCCATCGCAGGCGATCGGAAAATCCAAAGTCCGGCGAGAGATGAGAACAAGAAATGGAATATAGCGCCAAAGTGGTTCTGTTAATTACAACATTGTATAAATTGTTAATTAAAATTAATTTCTTTTGGATTGGCCAAATCATTCCATCAAATATGTTTAATTTAAATTAAAGATCTTTAACCACGTTCTTATTAATATACCCTTAGGTATTAAATATAAAACTATTTTTAACAAAATCTTAAAACTTGGTCCTTGGGTTTCCAGAAGGGCCAGATCTTTGGCCATTTTCATTGTATATGAGTTAAAGTTCAGAAAAATTGATTTAAATAATTAATTTAAGAGCAAATGATATAATTAAACACTCCTTTTTTATTAAGAGATGTATCTCTTCCTTCTTCTTTTTTTATTCTATTTTATTGGCCTTTTGGGCCGTCAACCAAATGCCACTTTCTTAAAAATATGTATTTTGGGTCTTTATTAATTCAAAAATTAACTCTTCTCTTGATAAAAAAAAATAAAACTTTTCAATTAATATATATTCAAATCACCAATATTTTTTATAATCAATATAAGATAAACTCAACAATTCCCTTTTACACATCGAACGACTTTAAAATTATTATTATCTCATAACCCTCTTTAAATTAGACCGTACACACCTCCTCTTAAACTCACGAAAGAAAGAAATTATTATTATTTAACAAACTATCTTTAAATTAAACAACACCCACCTCACCTCAAACTCATGAAGAAAATTCTAATAATCGGTGTAAACGGCTCTGATACCACTTTTAAGGGCCCTTTAGGCCTTCGACTAAATTTTTGTACCATTTCTTGGGTCTTTTAGACTCCAAAATAAATTTACAATAAATGTTACGAGTTTCTCTTAATCTAAAAATTAATTTAAAAAATAAATTTTTTTTATTAACCTATATAAAAATTACCAAGCTCATCCATGATCATTGTGAAATAAATACAACAATTGTGAATTTAAGGAAAACTTAATTTTTCATATATACACTTAGCCCACATGAGCCTGCTAAATCACAACTACCACCAACTATCAACCTTAACAACTTGAGTTCGTCACTTCGCTCGTAAGTGGGTTTCGTCTTCCGTCCATTATCATGTATGAGGTCATGGCTTAAGGCTGACCAAATTTAATGTAAGCCCTATGTGCTCAACCGCACCAACTATCAACAATATTTTAGCTGTGGGTCTTGTTCTAGTTATCTCTTTTTACAATTTTTATAAGGATGCACCTGCATTTTTCGCTGTTTTCTGCTTCAAATTAGTGTCCACTTTTACCAATGCTAACTGAGAACTTTGTCTAGATTTGGAGTCGCTTAAAAATTGGGAATGATTCATTAACTACATGAAGTGTATAAACTAACACTAATAATTACATCTTGCTACAAGTTCTGTCATGGGATCATATATTTATAGAAACTGACTATATTGCGATAAGTCTGACATCAAAAACTGACCCAGCAATCCGCCCGATTTGGGAGCTTATAAATAGAGGATTCTTCTAGCTGTTGTGAACCAGCTCGAGGACATCAATATGGCATCTCAAATAAGGGAGAGGAGATCAATATCAGGAGCTGTCAAGGAGCTCAAACTAGTGAAGACAGAGGGGACAGGAGATGAAGGTAGAGGTGCAAAGGTGGAAGAAACAGGGCCATTGAGCCCAGGGGCGAGGATGTTCCACCTGCCCAACTTCAATTGCTATATCATTACCATCATGGGGTCTGCCAAGAAGTTGGATATTGAACTTGTCAAGTCTGGCTTAGAGTCTACACTCATCAAACATCCCCGCTTCTCCAGTCTTCAGGTATCTGTTTCAACCTTCAACTAGTCATTTTTTCATAATATTATTTAATATTTGTTCTAATATCTATATAGTGGTATCAATATCAATTATGACTAAAAAATATCTATACATTAAAACAAGCATATATTTCATTGTTTTTTTTCATATATATATATATATATATATATGAAAAAAAACAATGAAATATATGCTTGTTTTAATATATAGATATATATATATATATATATATATATATTACATGGCAGTACATATAAATACTAGGTTGTTTGACAGGTACTGGAGGATGGCAAAGTTGGCCACTGGGTTCGGACCAAGGTGGTCGTGGAAGACCATGTTGTAGTGCCCAATGTGGACTTGGACATTCCTGATCCGGACAAATTTGTTGAGGACTACCTCTTGGACCTGACAAGGACAAGAATCGACACGTCGAAGCCACTTTGGGATGTCCATATCCTGAATATCCGCACATCGGATGCGGAGGCCGTGGCGGTGGTCCGAATCCACCATTCTCTCGGTGATGGTGTGTCTCTCATCTCTCTTCTGCTCGCCTGCACCCGTAAGTCCTCGGACCCGAACTCACCTCCGTCCATTCCCACGACGAGAACACGAGCTTTGGACAATGACACAAGCATTTTTTCATGGCTTCTTGCCCGAATCTTGACATTGCTGATGCTCGTTCGAAACACCTTTGTGGACATGACCATGTTCATAGTCACCTTTCTGTTTTTGAAAGATACGCAAACACCGTTCAAAGGTTACGAGGGTGTAGAGTCACGACCGAGACGGTATGTCCGTCGGACTCTTAATTTGGACGATTTTAAGTTGATCAAGAGTGCCATGAACGGGGTAATTTTAGTATTTACTTTTAGTTTCTTATAATTAATTTGTAATTAATTATTTGGTTGTAGTACTTAATATAAATAATTTAATGTTCTCAGACAATGAACGATGTCATGTTGGGAGTTACTTCAGCTGGACTTTCTACGTATCTGGCTAGGGCATGGGGTAACATAATATATATATATATATATATATAT
>JAVDBV010072210.1:0-19442 GCA_032619315.1 Piper longum
CCCCCCCCCCCCCCCCCCCCCCCCACAACTCTTTCTTGACGCCGTCAGCATCCCTCTGCGATTCGCCCCATTTTTCTCTTGGGGTAAATCAACGAGCTACCCTTACGAGCGTTGGGGGCTGTGGAGGGGACATTGACTTGAGGTATGCTGTAATGTTGTGATTTTTGTTGATTTGGAGGAAAAGTTTCAAATTTTCTGGACTTTTTTGGGTTCTTTTTAGTATCATTGGGTATGTTTGTTGATTTCGTTTATTTGTCATTTCGAATTGTTAAATCTGGTTGTTGTTTGGTTCGTATGGAGCCAAGGTGAGATTGTAAAATATTAATTAAATATTTGAAATATAAGATATCATGATTGAAATATTCTGGAAAATTGAAGTCGGTATTTTTTTTTGTTGGCTTTTCATTTGTGTGCAGCGGGCTATCTATTTACGTCAAGAGATGATGATGATGTCGTACTTGTTTCAAGTTCAAATCCTAGATGTGTTATATATTTACCTACAAGACTTGATGTAAAAATGATGTGGATGACAAAGGATAATGTTTGATGTCTTGCATGCCTCGACTTCATATTCTTGAATTATTATTTATTAATGCATAGATAATATTGAATTATCAACGCCTTATGTTCATGTCTTGTCCCAAGTTCAAACTCTGGAAGTTCTATTTATTTACTTTATCATTTTTTGTAGTTATATTTTTTTTCTTCCCGTACCTTCTTGTATTGTCAGAATTTTTTTTTTTTTTTGTGGACTATTGTTTTTTAGAAGAGCCTATATTTCATTGTAGGTACTATTGATACTCACAAAGTTTATGATAGACAAGACATGGCAGGACTGCAACCTGGAGATTCAGCACATCACGGAGTTTCTGAAAGTGGAACTTGCAACTCCTCCCATGACAGGCTAGAGGAGCGTGATAAATGCAGTTCAAATTGGTATATGATTAGAAAGGAAATTGAAGAAGATTCTCCGTCTCGAAAAGATGGCATTGATTTGAAGAAGGAGGCTTATTTTCGTAAATCTTACTGCACATTTTTGCAGGATCTAGGAATGCGCCTTAAAGTGTAAGATCTCTTATTGTAGACGTTCTTGCTCTTTGTAGTATTTTGTGTAATTTATTTCTTAGAGAGGAATGCGGCAGATTTGTTGTGTTAAAATGTATGTGTGTGTGTCTTTAGTGTTTGCTAATTTGCCAAATATCTTGCTCTGCTGTGTGATTATATTCTGTATTGGCTAGTCTGAGAAAGGTGTTCTAACTTTAATCAAATTCTATAATCTGGAAGAATTTTCTTTGCTGTTTTTGGGGGGGTATTTTTGTTCATATACTTTTCTTATTCGACAAGTATGATTAATCTGGATAATATTATTTTCCTTTGAAGAGAATGATAGGTTAATGAACAGCCTTTTGCACGTTTTTTGGCATTTGACAGCAGTTTGATTGATATATTACTTATTTTTTTAGTCATTGAGGAATACAAAAATGTGAAGCAAAATGAACCTTGCACAATTTATTTTATTTTATCTTGTGCGAAAGGGGAGAGATATTTAGAGGGAACAAAAGGAGATGAGACAGTAAGGTTTGATGGAAGTGGGAGGGGGGGGTGTGGAGCTCGAAGATAGTGGTACCTACTTGTTTGTACTGGAAGTGGGAATCGTGATCAGGAAGGGTTAAGGAAGAACAAGTTGTTGGAGTGTCCACAAATTTATTTCGATAATTAGAAGTACTTCTAGAACTATTTTATGGTTAAAAAAGATGAAAAATATTTTTGACAATTAAGAATGTGGGCATTTGTGCTAGACTTGAATATCTCTCTTAGTTTTGAGCCAATTTTGAGTGTAAGGACTGGTTGGCTCTTATGACATGGGATCAATTTTATTTTCACATGAATGAATTTTACTCGAAGTTGAATAGATCTGCATGTAAACTATCTGGCTGTCCTAGAGGGATATTTAAAAGAATTGCTTGTGGTTTTATGCCTTCATTCTGAATGGATGATTTTGGGCTCTTAATGCAGACCTCAGGTCACAATAGCAACTGCCATAATATTCTGCCATCGGTTTTTCCTCCGTCAGTCACATGCAAAGAATGAGAGGAGGGTGAGACAACAAAATTTTTTTCCTTCTAGTTTTAATCTTGTTGCCTTCAACCATTGCATGTATTAATTATTGTTATGCTTTGTGCGTTTTGTATAAGGATATTATCTTTTGTTTTTATGAGTTGTTCCTATCGTAGTTTTGTACGATGTAATCTAAGTTGGATTGTTATTTCAACAATTATGCCTTGGGAAAGCTATATCTTCATTGATTTAGCCTATATTTAGTATTCTAAATTGTTGTCAACTTTTACATGTACTTCTATGTGGAAAGAAATGTCAACTAGAGAGAGAGCCATATTATCTCTTCTATTATTATATTTTTTTATTTTTAGATAACATGCATGTTAGTTATAATGCTTACACAAGCACTTGCATCATGACGAAAACATGTAGACGTGTAAAAAAAGTTTGCATGTTTCTTAATCAACGATATTCAGGGTATTTTTTTTAGAATTGGAGCAAGAGAACTGAATATCAAATTGTTATTTCTGATGTGTCTTAAAACCCAATGAGGAGCTTCCTGTTTTTCATATTATCAGAAATAGATGGAGTAAGGAGAAGAAAATTCTGGAGATAACAGCTCCACATACCAATTAACTCTTTTTCCCTGATAATTTCATGAAATACTATCTTTTCTTCTAATTACATCTAAAAGTTAACCGAACATGGGTTTTATTTAATGAAATTCCCACTATATTGGATAGAAAGTTAAATGTTGGATAAACCATTGTAATTAATATCAATCATACGCTTAATTTAACAGAAGAGTTGTGTGGTAAGTTCATGGTATTAGTAAAGATAAAGAATTAATTAACAAAGAGTTATTATTTCTGTAATTTTTGTCCACCTTTGAGCATATAAGGACTCAATCTTCTTATCGGGCTTTAAGGGATTCTAGAGGTGCTGGCTGTAGAAATTTCCTTCTTGCTTATTTCTATTTATATTTCGATGGACATGATAATAGGTAAGTTTGCTTGTTGTCAGTCTTTATTTTGATAATAGGTATTTTATTGTTTTGTTTTGGAACTCTTTAAATGCTATTCTTTACTTGTTTGAACCTACATTTTGTATATCTTCAAGAAATATTAACTGAAATCTTTAGTTGGGAATGAATTGCCAAGAACTTTATCTGATGCAATCAAAGATTATCTTCTCACAGTTGAGGATTCTACTAGCAGTGAATCCCCTGCAGAGTTTGGGTGTTGATTTGATCTCTCATATAGAGAGCATTCTTTATTTTAGCGCATTTTTTTCTCTCTGGATAATTGTTGGTTGTGAATTTGAAGTTTATCTGTGGAAGTTAATTCCATTTTGATGGAACTTGGTACCAGTTTTTATGCTTTGCACCGGTTGTTTGGTATTTTCTCCCTCTTTTAATGCTTGTTAATCAGATTTCATGCCTTGATTCTCTTTTACGTGTTTCTTTAGTGCTTCTCTGTGTTGGAGAACCACTGTTATTGTAGACAATGCAACATTTTTTTTCTTGTAATCTGATGCTTTTTGGTTATATTGGGGAATTGGTAGAAGCATGTGTTCTTGTCATATCTAATTATAATTCTTTATATTTATAAAAAAATTAATGGTTGGGAGTTAATATGAGCGTTTAGGTTAGTGTGATACCTAGACGAACTTGCCTTGTTTTCAAATTTTATTTCTTAATTTTTCACGGAGTCCAAGAGGGAGTTAGAGAAGGCCCCTTTATGTGAGAAGGAAGGCCTTTGTCATAGTGGTCACTAATATTGCATCTAAGCTGACATCTTGTCTGGACTATTGTTGATAACACTTGACATTCTAATGTGTGGTTTGCAGACTGTTGCTACTATTTGTATGTTTCTTGCTGGCAAAGTTGAAGAAACTCCTCGTCCTCTCAAGGATGTCATTCTTGTTTCTTATGAAATAATCCATAAAAAAGATCCTGCTGCTGTTCAAAGAATCAAGCAGAAGGTATATTTTGCATTCTTTTTCCTCCTTTTAGGACTTGTGTGTTAGCTGCTGTTTTTTCTGCAAATATCAACGACTTTATTAATGTAATAGGAAATACACTGATCTTTGGATTTTAAATGTCTCATTAAACTATGCGTTTTTGTTTTTCTTGGTTATGAATATATAATAGTATGCTATTAATTTTTCATTTGTTACTCTGTTTAGGAAGAGTATGAAAAACAAAAGGAGCTTATTTTACTTGGCGAACGGGTTGTACTTGCAACACTTGGTTTTGACCTTAATGTGCACCATCCATATAAACCCCTTGTGGAAGCAATAAAAAAGTTTAAGGTTGCACAGAATGCTCTGGCCCAAGTCGCATGGAACTTTGTTAATGATGGGTATGACAATTTCCTCTCCCTCACTGTGTTCCTATTTGTTTTAGATAAATGCTAAGGTTGCACTGAATGCTCTGGCATAAGTATTGACCCTGTCATAAAATGCAGGTTGCGGACGTCATTGTGCCTGCAATTTAAGCCACATCATATCGCAGCAGGTGCTATATTCCTTGCTGCAAAATTTCTTAAAGTGAAGCTCCCATCTGATGGTGATAAGGTTTGGTGGCAAGAGTTTGATGTGACCCCTCGGCAGTTGGAAGGTTTGTGTTTGATAATTTTTTCTTTTGGCCAAAAAGACCAAAGAAAATATGGAACATGGAAGGATGACTCGTCTTACATCCTGACGTGTGCATTGATATTATTACAGAAGTAAGCAATCAAATGCTGGAATTATACGAGCAGAATCGTTTAGCCCCACCTCCACAATTTAACGGAAGTGAAGCTGATGTTAGCGATGGTGGAGCTAATAATACTCAGCGTTCTTTGAGGAAAACATCTGGTACTGAGGAACAACCTACATCTTATGTTAGTGGTTTT
Source organism: Piper longum (assembly GCA_032619315.1). Classification (NCBI taxonomy): domain Eukaryota; kingdom Viridiplantae; phylum Streptophyta; class Magnoliopsida; order Piperales; family Piperaceae; genus Piper; species Piper longum. Next base: position 4,956 of record JAVDBV010072210.1, read on the forward strand.
TCTTCTCAAGTCATTGTTAGCAAACCTGGTGGAAGCTCAGCTGCCAGGCAGAGCATTGAAAGTGATTCACAGAGAAACAGTGTTCAAGACCCTGCTGATTGTATGAACGGCCATAAAGAATGGGATTGTGGTAACAAAGGGAATCATCATTTGGAGAAATTGGTGGAAAACGGGGAGATGAACGAGGGCAGGACACCTTTGGAAGGTAAAGAGGAAAAGCTCTCCGAAGGAGTTTTAAATGGAGGTAGTGGTGGTAAAGCAAGCACAAAAGGATCCAGTGATGTAATAAAAAGGATTGACAAAGAAAAGGTCAAGGCAGCCTTGGAGAAACGTAGGAAGAGTCGCGCTGAAGATCTAGGGAAAGAGCCAGATGTAATGGACGATTATGATATTATAGAAAGAGAGTTAGAGAATGGGGTGGAAATGGCAGAGCGTGAGAGGAAGCAGAAGAAGAGCATCACCTCTTCTAAGGTGCATTCAGTGCCCACAAACCGAGTGGAAGCCGACCATAACCATGCTGAGGTTAGTGAAAGATTTGACTGCGGAGAGGGTCTTGGAAGGGAAGCAGTTGATACAAATGACAACGCAGAGGAAGGGGAACTATCATCCTTGGATGTTCCAGCACACCCTCCAAGAGAGCATCTCTCTCCCATGAGCAACAGTCGGAAGAGAAAAGCAGAGCTTAGTCTCTTCAACAGGGAAGTGAGGCCCGACTATTATCACGGCATGGAGCACAGCCACAGGAATTACAGACAAGAGCCTTCTCACGTTTAATAATGGTAACTTTTTAATTGATCTGCAAATTAACTTTATTGTTCTGCAACAGACATTTACTGCTGCAGTTGGCGTAAGGGTCATTGATCTAGATGCTTTGCAAGTGGCGTAAATTGTTGTTGGAATGTTAATCTTAAAAATGGTACTTGGTGGCTGTATAACTGAAATATGAGCTGGTGGGATAGATTAATTCAGGTGGCTTGACTTGCTATAAAACATCAGTTCATGGAAATTTTTTGTATTCGGGATCAGCAATAACGGTAATAATAATATTTTTGGCCCATTGAAGGAAATGATAACACGAGGAATGGTGTTCTTACAATTAGTCGCACCAACAAATCATTCTCATTAATTTCAAAAAAAAAAAAGAAAAAGAAAATCATTCTAATTGTTATAATCTTGTCAGCTCTTGTATCTCATTGGTTTTATTTAATCTAGTATCTTTGTTGATCAAATTCTTTTTGTCTCCATGGAAGCCTATTTCTTTATTTGGGATGTCTATGATGTTTTCTCGCCTTTCATTGACAAGCAATCGTCTAATTCATAATGGTCAGGGTGGGGGATACATCTTTCATTTTATTCTCACTCAGGATTTTTATTTTCTCACTCTCTTTCAATATATTAAAAAAGCATCTCGTATGCTCTTTTTAACAGGTCATGATTAACAATAATAGTCCATCGATGTAGAACAATGACCATTTGCGTGTTTTAAGTTGTTACTAATTTTATTATTCATTCATTTGTTCATTCATAATGTACACTCGTTAGTGTTATGATAGAGCTATTATTCATTCGTAATGTTATCTATTAGTTATGTGCTATAATTTTTAGTTTATGGGTCGATTTGTCTATTAATTTTATCGTGTAAAAGTGTTTTTTTTTTCTTATAAATGGGTAGATCAATATTGCTTCGTTTATAAGCAAGTATAGCAAATTAAGATTCAGTCTTTTGTCTTGTGGATTAAAAAAAAAACAAAATTTTACTAAATAGATCTTTTAATAATATTTTAAAATTTTTTGTTTTCGAAAAATTTAAAAACAATTGAACCACCTACGTTATTTTCTTACTGAATGACACCTTTCTAGCTATTTCATCTCCAATTAACCGTTTCTAATAAAACATGCAATTCCTCCCCTCATTAGAAGGAAAATGTTTTTCGATAAATTCCCGTTTTGCCCCTCTCAACACTTCCTCCCATTGCCCGTCTTCGCCGTTGCCGTTGCTGCCGCCGATCGGGTATGCGCGTTTCTCCGCCCTCCGTTAGCTTCATCGTTTGTACCATTCTTTGCTTTAAACGATTCCGGCGGGGTTTTTCCGGCGGCCGGGAAAACCGCAGGGACTGGATTTTACATGGATTGATTGTTTAGCTGGTACTAGGGTTAAAGATTTCGTATAGTTGCGTTTGTGATTTTTGTATCTTGCAGTTCGACTTCCCCCATCTTGATCTTCGACTATTTCGTCCTTCATAGAAGCAAATGATGTATTAGTTTATGATTCCAGAATGATCACTGTGGGGTTGGGTTGTGGTAACATCGCACGTGCTGTTCTTTGGGTGGAAATGTTGTGTTGTTTGTTTAGGTTGTGCCGGGGTTAGGTTTCGTATGGTTGTGTTTGCGATTTTGTCTCTTGATGGTTAAATTCAAGGTATTTTATAATGGTTCAAGAACGATCACGGTAATGGTTCAAACAAATCAAAAGTTCGACCACTATCAGGTTGCAGTTTTGTTTAAACAAACAGATGATGTTTGTTGAGGATTCAAGAATTTTCGTTGTCTGGTTGGGTTATAACATTTCAAGTACTGTTCTTTTGATGGAAATGCTGTGTTGTTTCTTTTGCAGGTTCTAGGGTTAAGATTCCACATGTTTGTGATTGCGATTCTCCCTCTTGATGTTTGAATTTCCCCGTCTTGCACCTTGATCTGTTTGTCTCTGATGCAAACTGATGATATCTGTTAACGACCATTGTCAGGTTGCATTTTCACATTTCAAGTTCTGTTCTATGCATGACACAGTGGTTGACTGGACGTAAATGTTGTGTTGTTTGTTTAACTGGTGCTAGGGTTAAAACATTTTATGATTGTGGTTGTGTCTCGCCTCTTGGAGTTTTGAATTCCCCAGATTTGTTCTTTGATTTGTTTGTCTCTTATATAAACAGAAGATGTCAGTTGAATGATACAAGAATAACCATTGTTAGATTGGATTATAACGTTGATATGGATGAGATAGTTGTCCTTTGCATAGAAATGTTGTCTTGGATGATATCTCTTGTTTTTTTTTCTTTGAATTGTGTATTGTTTAAGATAATTTTTTTCTTTGAATTGCGTGTTGTTTAAGATAATAGTATTACTAATCATGAATATTAATTGATTCTCTGTTTCAGATTTTTTAATGGCATAGTTTGCTGATTACACTCTAGTTTTATTCTTAGCTTACTTGGGCGTTTTTTTTTAATGAAATGTCATGTTTTTGTTCTACAGAATTTCATTTTTCATGAATTCAAGGTTAAGATAATGGTTTACCAATCGGGGAGTACTATTTACTACTTTGCAAATATTGTTTTAATAATATAGTAGTTTTGATCCATGTCCCTGACCTAGTTTTGGGTCGAGGAGGATGAAAAGGACAAGATGATAATCGTTCTTGATCCTTCCATAATTTGTATCCTTCGCTTACTTTGGCGGTTGGGAATAATCTTTGGCGGAATCTTACTTGTTTGATATTTGGAAGTGATGAAATGGGAGGCAAATGGGGTACACATTCTAATAATGATCTTTTCAGTGAAGTTGCCTAACTTGCAGCATTTCCATTTCACGAGCTATTTCTGTTCATTTTTTTTTGTTTGCTTATTGCAAGATATGACCCATATAATTTTAATATTTTATGAATTATTGATTGATGCTCGTTTCAGTCTTAGAACATTTTATGTAGGCTGACAACTTGCTTGTAGTGGAAAAGGTTTGCAAATGGGATTAAATTTAGGTTATGAATGGTTTCTGATGTTCTGGAAAGGGGGGAAAATGAACATGTTGTGTTAGATGCAGCATGGCCCTGCGGTATATTCGTTAGAATCAAAAGTATCTGATGAATACAACTAATAAGATTTTGCTAGCTAATTTTATCGGAAGCTATCTTACCAAAGCAGATCGAGTATTAGAAACCTAAAGAATTTTTTTTAATAATTAATGCCGTCAACTAATAGTTCAAAGTTGAGTATTGATGAGGCTTCAAAATAGGCTAGGAAATCTTTATTTATTTATTTATTTTTGATAAAGTTTAGCAAATCTTTATTTCATTTTCTCTTGGATCAATCTGTGTCAGACCTTAAGATTTACATTAATTCTTTGTGCTGCTTAATCTTTATTTCATTTTCTCTTGGATCAATCTGTATTAGACCTTCAGATTTACTTTAACTCTTTTTGCTGCTTAATCTTATGAGTTTTCTTGTTAATACCTGCTGATAGCTGTGTGAAGTTTCTCTAAGAGTGGCTGAATTTCTTTTCTTATTCTTAGTTACAGAACTCTATCTGTTTTCTTCTTCTTAGAGGCCCAGGGTAATGGTTGTTGGTCCTACAGATCCAGGAAAGAGTAGTTTATCAAAGATGCCATTAAGTTGGGCCGCAAGACGAGGATGGAAACCTACTTTCATTGATTAAGATACTGGCCAGAGCTCAATTACTATACCAGGATGTATAGCTGCTACTCCTATTGAGAGGGGATTCCTCTTTCAATGCCACCTGTCTATTTCTTTGGACATACATCACCAAGGTGCTGCCCTTTACTTGCTAAGTTCTATTTTTCTTTTTTTTTTTCTTTCATGGAACATAAAAATATCTTCTTAGGATCTGCTTTTAGCTCCTCAACTTCAAATTTATTTTCGTCTTAAGTACATGAAAGCTCTTGAACCCTCTGTTGCATTACTCCATGATAAGAGAAATAGTAGTTTGTAGTGAATATTGACTTTATGAAGAAAGTATTTGTTATTCAATTCTCTTTGAGAAGTAGACTACTAGCATTCAGCATAACAAATTTCATTTTTATCATATTTTGCTTAATATGTTTTGTTGTAGTGTGAACCCTGAGTTGTACAAGGCAGTTGTTAATGAGCTTGGCAAACCCTTGAGAGACAGTTCACTGGAAATGCTGAATCCAGAGCTGCTAGCATGGTGATCAATACTATGGGATGGGTGGAGGGTGTAGGTTATGAGGTAAACCCATGCAACTCATATTTCAGCATTTTAGTTTTTTGAGAAATGGGCTAGAATACATTCTCTGATGCAGTTGTTTCGTCATTCCATAGATGCGTTAAATGCAGATGTTATTTTGGTTCTTGGTCAGGTAAAAATATTTCTTTGAAATATCAATATGATGTTTTTTTCTACACTATAGATCTTTAATAATTTTAAATTTTTTATTGTAAATCACTCTAATGTTTTTGCTCAGCTGATAATTTTGTAAATGTAGAAGCTAAACTAGGCTGGTTGGTGGTTGGGTTTTTCATTGCAATTGGTAGACAATATACTCACAAAACCTTGTTCTGTTGACTCTGCAGGAGAAACTTTGCAGTATGTTAAAATATGCTTTAAAGGGGAAACTAAATGTTGATGTCGTTAAGCTGCATAAATCAGGTGTAGTTCCAAGGAATGCAAAGATCCGCCAGAAGGCAAGAGGTCATAGAATAAGGATAAGACATATTATGACTCTCTTTCTTAGTTTTCAGAAATATCTTACATTCTGAATATGTCTGTGATTTATTATGATCTATACTTAGTCCATTTGAGGTAAGATCAGTTATGTGGATTATGTATCTCCAATTGAAGTATCATAACCAATTGATGTCAGTAATCGATGTGGAAACAAAACAATTAATCATGATGGTGTCCTTGAGTCAATCCTCTTAAGAAAGTGAAATATACTACCTGCAGATATAATGCTCAAGAAGCTTGGAATTATAGAATACAGTAAAGCTTGGAGGTTCTTTTTTTAATTTAGACCCTGAAAGCAATCCCAATAGTGTGAGCTTTCAGCCTCTTTAACTCAAAATGTAATAATCACTATTCCCATTTTTTTCTATTTGCTTCTTATCCCCCGATGTTTGATATAGATGTCATCTTTGCAGCAGGAAAAAAATTTATATTTGCATCTTATCCCCCAATACTTGATATAGATGCCATCTTTGCAGCAGGAAAAATGTTTATGGCCACATGCCTTTCCTAACTCCATCTATTTATTTAAAAAAATTATTATTATCTTCTAAATTTTTAGAAGCTCCTTACTCTGGTTCACATCTCATTTTTAGAAGCCCCTTTTTAATATCATGATATATGTGTTATGCATATAGTCTGTGCTTTATGAATGACACTTAAGACACCTGCTTTCCGTCCCTATGCAGGAATACTTTTATGGTCTGGTGAATGATCTTTCTCCTCATTCAAATATTGCAAATTTCAGCGATCTATTTGTGAATTGAATAGGCGGTGGACCTCAAGCACCTCGTTCTGCCCTTCCTATTGGTGCAGAACCTGCAGCTGACCCCCTTCGTCTTGTCCATGTGAACATTAACAGAGATCTGCTTCACCTTGTTCTTACTGTTTCATATGCCAAAGAACCTGAAGAAATACTGTCCAGTTATAAGTTAGCTAATTACTTTTACCATTCTTACCATTTTTATGAGAGTTGAATAGTTATATAAATTAATGGTGACAATGATAATGTCACTGTTTGATGATTGTCACTTGTTTGTTTTGGTTGTCAGTATGCTCAAGTCAATCAATTATACGACATTTTGTATGGCATCAATTTATGATATAAATGTAGTAGCCATTTTAGAAGTTGGTAGTCTCAGCCAATTTTACAGTAACTTGGTCTCCACTATCGAAGAAGATAAATTTCAGTTTACTGGCTTTCTATTACCTTTTTAATCTTACGTTAAACCATTTGCTGCAGCAATGTAGCAGGGTTTGTCTACGTCACAGACATTGATATCCAGAGGTATTAAACTTAAAAGTCTCAAATTCTTCATCATGTGATTTATTATTGTTTGTATGTTTGTATGTTTGTTTGTTTGTATGTATGTTAGTGCGTGTATGTATATCTGTATGCTTGTGATTATTTTTTCCATTTTCATTGTCTAAAAATTTAATTTCCCTTTTCCTAGGAAAAAAATTACCTATCTTGCACCATGTCCTGGAGAGCTTCCGAGCAAGTATTTGATCATGGGAACGTTGGCATGGTTAGAAGCTTAAGCCTTTTTACATTTGGCAGGGAGCCGTGGGTGCTAGTAAAACGTCTGCATAATGTTGTATAGTTATACAACGTGAATTTCCTTGGAAAGAGCCTTCTCCGCAAGGAATTTTGCAATGAGTTTCATGGCCTGCTGTAAAATTGAAGACTTTGTCATATCGGTTGACACCCTGTATGATGCAATAGTTGCAATGATAAGTTATGGATGAACGCAAATTAACAAATCTTTGTGGGTTATGCATTTGGCTCTCTTTTTGCCTTAAGAGATGAACACTCTTCTTGATCATTTTGTTTTACCAATATTTAGGGGGCAACTGCACTGACCCGCATCGCATACACGGCTAGTATGGGTAGTTTTTAATAGTTGTTTATATTCCTCTTTGATCCCTTTGGTTTTATTTTAAAATTTTTAATTTCTTATTTTTCACTTTTGCTAAATAATAAAATTTCTTTGAAAATTTTTAATTATACTAAAAATGAACAAATGATTATACTTATATTTAAATGATAGAAATAATCAATTTAAGAATTACAGTTATTTATTAATTATTATTATTTACTATGAATAAAATTAAAGTATAACTTTATCAAATAATTTTTTTTTAAATAATAGTTTGCATTTAATATTTAAAATTTTACTCAATGTTTTTTTTACTTAGTAACTTAGAATTGAATACTCAATTAAATTATGGCTTATTTTTAATTAGTTTTCTTAATATGAATTAAAATATGTTACTTAATAGTACATACATAGTTGTAGAATTTATTTCTAAGTATTAATTATCCAATAAGAAAATAAGCATATTTTTATTTTAGGGTTTATAGTGTTAATTCAAATACCAAGTATAATTCTTAAAATAAAAAAAATGTAAATAATAAAAAATTAAAATCATCAAGTTTATTTAATTCCTCACTCTATTATCAACTCCATACAATCATAGATGCATGTTTGGCATAGGATTTTTGGCTCTTACGAATGAATCTTTGCTTCATTGTCGAATTGGGTTGGATTAGTAGGTTCAGTGGGACCAAAGGCGCCTCTACCACACAAAGAAATCTTACGAGTTAGAAAATAAAATGTTGAGTGCGAGGAATAACACTAAAATTTTTTATGTGGTTCCTTAGTGTTTAATTCGAATCTCTAAGTCAGTCCACAGTGGTTTGATAACCACAAATTTATTAATTTCTTTTATTTTTACACTTTACACAAATAGTGAATTTTGTCTCCTTTAAATAAATTTACTTTTGACATCTTTAACTCCAATACACTGGTTTATCTCTTTCTAGACTTCAAATCTTCAAAAATGGTCAAGTAGTAAGTTTTGCTTTGATCAGAGGTCTAGAAGGCCTTGAAATTATTTTCAGAATGATAATACACTGAACCAGATTATTTTGGGTTGGTTCTAAGCAGGATAAATGTTGGACCGGTTGGCATGTGCAAGCTTCTAGAGATTTCTAGGTACGCTGGGCTGCAGGTGGCATTAGGTGCGCCATTTGGTTTTGGGTCACGGATGGGTATATGGACGCGATCACAATTTGGGTATTGTCCCGACAGCGGACAACGAAAGTGGTCACGGTTTCGACAAAACAAGTGGATTTGGTCCACTAAGTGAGCCCAACAAAGACTTGCTTAGGTGGGTGGTGCAACGACGGCTTTGGAGGCTCCGGTGATGCCGTTTTTGATGGCAAAGACTGGCAACGATCGCCCAAATCGGTGGATCTAGGATAGTGAAGCTTATGGTGGTGATCTGGTGGCCGGAGGCACCTCCAATCAGCAGAGACGACACCGAAAAGTTTCAGCGGAACTAGATTTTGGCCCGGCTGTGTCATTATTTTTCGGCAATGGCGGGGGTCGAATGCGGATGGTCTTAATTTGAGTTTGTAACCAATAATTAACTATCCTTCCTCCTCTTCAATGCAACACCAAGCCCCCTTCTGGACTTCATCGGTTAACAGCAACACGGTTGTGAGTTGTGGACTTCTCTCCATGGCAAGACTCAGCTTTGGCGAGGCAATGACGTAGGAAGGGTACAACAAATCTCCAAGGCAGCAGGGATGATGTTCAACAAGGCATCGAATGAGCAAGGTAATGGCACTTGGCTTTGCATCAAGAGCGCCAGCAGTCCACAGTGGGGCACTTTGATTGGGTGTTGGTGAGGGGCTCTCACCCGGGCTTCTCTTCTTGATTTCCCCTTTTCTTCTTTTTCTCTTCTTCTTATCTTTTTTTTCAACACACAAGCCTTTTTTTTTAGCGTACGAGCCCCCCTTCACTTCTCTTTTTCTCTATCATTTATAAAACCTGTAATAATTTTTGGTTCCTTATTTTAAGCCCCCAAAATCATCACAAGACTGACTTTGATTTTGGAACCACTATGAACTGACTTAGGAATTCAAATTGAACCTTAAAGAATCACGTAAAAAATCTTAGATATTCTTCCTTGCACTTGATGTTTTTATTTTTATTTTATTTTTTCACACTGTTACTTTATGCGACAAGGGTGCTTCGGTCCCACTGAACCCTATAATTCAACACAAAGCGAAGTGTGAGTGGGTGTGGAAAACCGCGCCCGAACAATGTATCACATTAGTTCAAAACCCTAGATAACTTTATAATTATTATTTAGTATGAAAAAATTATAGTATAATTTTTTCAAGTTAAAAATATTACAAAATAATTATTTATTTTAATTTAAATAGTTTTTTATCCTTGTCCTAAACTAAACTTATAACTTATTTTTAAAAAAAATTTAAAATTAGTTTTATCGAAGAGAATGGAAATTTGTTACTTTATACTATAAAAAATCATTTTAGAATGTCTTTTTAACTATTAATAAAAATTTGCATTTTTCTCGTCCAAGAAGAAAATGAACATAAAGGTTTGTAGTGTTAATTGTAATACCAAGTATAATCCCAAAAGTAAAGAAAATGAAAATAAATAAACACTTAAAATATCTAGTTTATTTAGTTCGTCACTCTATTATCAACTCCATACATTATGGTTCCCATAAGACATATTATTTATATTTATTATTTTCTATGAAGAAAATTAGGGTATAATTTTATCTAATTAAAATTCTAAAAATAATTGTTTTTAAATTTTCAAAATTTAAATCAAATTAATTATTTTTTTACTTAGTAATGCCTGATCAATTAAACTCATTACTTATTTTTCATATAAACCTAAAATTCAGAATTTGCACATATTTTTATTTTATGATTTATTGTATTATTATTTTCTATTATATGTTAAAAGTCAAGCTTTGAAGAAAATAAAAAAGTTTAACTCCAAAATATGAAAAAACATAACAAATTAGGGATTTTGTAATTTAATATTTGTAGATAATATATAATTTCTATTTATATATTTTTTGATTTCATTATAAAAGTTGTGTTCTTTACATCAAAGAAGAAAATAAATTTGTAAGAAAAATTAAACCAAGCAAAAAATACCCAAAAAATAAAATCAAAACTATTACTTGAAATTGATGTACCTTATAATTGACTTGTACTTTTTATGAAGAGTAGGAAAAAAACGAAAACAAAAATAAAAAAGAAAAAAGAAAAACAAAAAAGCAAATAAAAATCTATTACTACTTGAGATGGAGGTACCTTTTAATTGAGAGGGAGCTTTTAATCGGGATAGACTTTTTATGGACTGGAGATTTGAGTTATGGAGGAAGGAGAAAAATCACAGTTAATTGAGTTATGGAGCCTTTGGGTTTTTATATTTTATAACATACATGTTTTTTGTTGGGATCTATTTGGATCTTATCAAATATATTTATCTTCTAATCATTATCTCAGCCACTCATGTACTTGTTTGGCAAATTTCCCATATTTATCTTTTTAATTTGTTTTAATAATTAATAACCAATCAAAAATCGACATGCACAATAAAATATCGATAGTTACTATATTATTCCTTATATGCTAGTAATACGCCCTTGATAAGGGAGTATTTGATGTTAATTTATTGAATTTAATTGCACACTTAATAATTCGGTTAAATATATTAGTGGATTGCATATTGCCTTGAACTTTTCACTGTAGCTATTTAAATTGATTGTTAAAGTTAGTGTTGCATGTGGGAATTTATAATGTAATTTTAGGCTATTACATGCGACCCATATTGATTGATTGAGAGTTCTATTGAGTTATTTGGACAAAAACAGGGAGTGGTACTTCTAAAATTTACAACAATATTATTGAAGTGGCAAAGTTGAAAAGTTTAGACATTGAAATTTATAAGCATGCTCGCCTTTGTCCTTCCCTAGATTGTTCCACATGATGGACCCTTGCTAATCAAAAGAAATTAAGAAAAGAAAAATTATTTTTCTATTAAAATGATGACATTTCTTAATAATAAAATTGATAATCCTAAGAATTTTTAAGGAGCTAGAAGAAATTAAAAAAGTAATTTTGTATCGTTATCAGATATAACTAACTCAAATCTTTAAGATTTATCATCCTTTCCATTAAAAAGAGAATATTTATAAATAATACCACATACAATATATTTTTAGAGTACTATTTTAGAGTTGTCATGAGCAAATTGTACAACATTTATTATGGACAAAGTACATGAACATAATAGATCTGTTTTTCACTTTTTTTTAGTTCCTTGTGATATACAAGGATTTAATATGTTGCAATCGTTATTGTATGAGAGTTTAAGAATATTTAATACCAACTTTAATAAGTAAAGATTTTTAAAGCAAAAATGAAGAGGAAAAATAAAAAATTGAGTTATCCCACACACTTAGACACTTTTTGATAAGTTATTGAGGCGTCACTCAATTGCACCTTGCATAAGGGGGTGTATTGAGGGGTAGTAAATAAGTTATTTTTATATGCATATATCCCCAACCAATAAGTGTTGGGAAATAGACGCTCCAATGGAAACAACTAAGAAAATATTTTCTTTTAAGATAAAATAAAAACAAATATAAGATGAGTAGGAGACACCAAGATAAAAAAAATGGACGGAAAATTTCCTCCCAATTTAGAGAAAAGAAAACCAACCTACTCGATCAACTTTGATTAAAAAAATTTCTTACAATTAAGTATCGAAAAATTTGAAAAAACTCTCATAACCCAAATCAGACCAATAACAAAATCTGAAAGATATAACTCTTGATAATACAATATATGAGAAAGTAAGAAAATAACATATACCTCAAAAAAAAATTGGGTCAACCTCACACTCGAATTACGACCCCGACTTCAACTTGAGATGCTGAAAATCTTCTCCAAACTCTCCATTTATGAGTCAAATGTGCTCAAAAGCTCTCAAAAGGATGTTCTGTTTAACATCAACAGAATTCTCTCTTATATAGAAGAATATAAGTAGAATTCTATAAGCCATTTCATTAAACTTTTATAGAAAAGGATAAAATAACGTATTGGTATACCAAATCCCAACCATTAGTGCAATACCCGAAAAACCCAAAACTGGTAATTGAATTTTTTAATGTGAATGGGTGAAAGAAACTCAATAACAAATGGGAGAATTCAAGCTTAAGAAATGGGTTTTTTATCATAACTTATTTATGAATATCATGTTAGTTATATACAAAAGTTTACTTGCACCAAAAGCTGAAAAATTTCCTACACCAAGTGCTAATTGGGGCCATTGGATCCAAATCTATCCTTTTCACACACAAGGACAGCCCATTGTTTTACAAAAAAAAAAAAGTCACTAGCCAATGAGGCAGTGGCCAGATCCAGCTACCTCCACCGAAAGGTGACCAAATCCTACTGCCATAGTCGAGGGCAACCATGTTTGTCCAATCCCGATCGGAGGCAGCTAAATCCAACCATCCTTACCCAGATAGCCAATCCACCTAATTGGACTTTGGCGAACGATTGCCTCCATCCATTTGCGGCTGAATCTGTCAATATTTTTTTTTTTGTTGTTCATTTTAAATGGATAAATGTGGGTTATTTTTATGATCGTATAACCCAAATTAATGTTAGAAGTAAGAATGTTTTCCTCACCCTCAACATTGCTTATTATCTTCAACTTGATTAATAACTTTTGTGTAGATCTCTAAGCCCATTATTTATACTAATTAAGTCATAGTATTAGAGCCAAACTTGAGACTGCATTTGATTGATGATACTATGTCAACATAAATTTAGATTAGGCTCAAGTGATAAAAAGGAATTTCACTGGTAGAATATCCTCCAATATATTAATAAGGATGATGCTTAGAATCTTGAACTTAATTAATAATTTTGATAGAGATAACTAAGCCAATTAATTTGCATTAAGTGGGCTGAGTCTTTATATGCCATCTGGTTGGGTTTATTGTATGAATTGAGCCCAAAAATAGGTGTTTTGTTATTTAGAATCTATACCCAAACTTAACCCAAACCTAATATTATATACATTCCAATCTGAACCCAAATTAATATTACAGATCGCAAACCCATTAATAAAATAAATACATAAATAATATAAATTTGCAATAATCATGATCCCGTAAGTATTAAAGCATATAGCATTACATAAGCATTCTATAAAATATATTAACTTAATGAAAAAAAGAAACGTTTCAAACTAAGTTTAATATATATTTGGGGTTGGAGTCATGGTTGCAAGAATCGGAATCGGAATCGGAATCGGTTTTCCAGTGAATCGGAATCGGAATCGGAATTGGGTAGAATCGGCCAAGAATCGGTTGGAATTGGAATCGGTCCGAACCTAAAAAAAATATAAAAATTTGACAATTCATGACAGAAATAGTTGAAATACATAATTATATAATTTGTCAACATAAATACAAAAATTCAAATATTGATACAACAATCATAAAAGTATGCAATTATGACAATACAACGACATAGTCATACCTGAAAAAACAAATTTCATATGATTACAAACCTGGAAGAACATACCATATATCTAATAAACCACATTTCCTTTCATATGGTTACATACCTAAAAGAACATTCACAATTTATCATTACAATACCACAATGTCATTCACAATTTAATACAAGTCCAAAAAATGAATGTTCAGTACAATTCTAAATCATCTAATTCATCATCTGAAATATATTCAGAGTCTGAATCATTATCACAAATGGGAAGAGTAGAGCTATCATCTGTGTAAACACGAGATCCTGATGTAAAAGGAGGCATAGAACCCGCAATCAGATGAAGTCCCTCAGGCTCAGGTGGTAAAGAGAAACTATCAGACGCAGTAGAACACGATCCAATTGCAGTTTTCAACGTGGTACCACTTTCATTCGCTGCAACTGCATCTTCGTCTTCACCATCATTGGTACCAAAGAAATCATCCTGCATAAAAAAAGTCTTACCCTATTCATTTCAATTAAAAAAAAATTCATACAGAAAATCACGAATGGGATATAATCTTTAGTTAAACATACCGATGGGGATGGGTTGTCCTGTTCTCCAACCCACTCATCTAACGAGTTTTCTAAACTCAAATGCTCACTAACCG
>JAVDBV010072212.1:0-15772 GCA_032619315.1 Piper longum
GTCGGCCGGGTGTTGTTCAAGCAGCCGGTGATCAATAATTGGCCGGCCTGGTTCATGACCACTTTCACTGTTGTCATTGAGAACAATGATACCTCGTCGTTTGGAGATGGGATGGGGTTCTTCCTAGTGTCCAACCCTGGCCTGGCTCCTACCAATAGTTATGGTGGATTCCTAGGTTTATTCAACCACTCCACAAATGGTGAGTAATATTGTTGTTGATTTTCTTCTATTATATTCTTGGTTGATTATCAATCTTTTGCATTTTTTAGCGGATGGTATTTTGGCTGATATTAGTACTAGGTTGGCCGTGATCAACGAGAAAATTGTCACAAGTTTAAATTTGTTATATTTCTGTAAAGTTCGACGTTTAAACTTGTTTGGTGAACAATAGATGCATTAGTTTTATACTCTTCCCTTAAAATACTACTTCCAATACCTTGGATTTTTCACTAAAATTTCATTTTTTATGCTCCTTGCGGCAGGCAACACCACCAACCAGCTAGCCATAGAGCTGGATACATACATGAACGAATTTGACCCTGATGACAATCACATTGCCATTGACACCAAAACCATAGTCTCCGATGACACCTCCGGCGACCTCGCCTCCGTCGGAGTTAGTCTCAAATCCGGCCGAGACGTGACCATTAGTGCTGTCTACTACGGCCAAAACAGCACTCTCATTGTATATGCCGGCTATGCCGGCACCCCTCTGATGCTTGTCCTCAACTACACAATTGATTTGCCCAATACGGTTCAAGCGCCCGTCTACGCCGGCTTCGTCGGATCGATTGCCGGAGCCTCTCATGAGAAACACCGGATCATCAATTGGACTCTTTGGTCTGTTCCGTTATCGGATATAGACCTTGAGAATGGTGGTAGTAGTGCTAGTGGTCATGCCAAGACCAAGAAGGCCTCAATCATTGGCGCGGTGGTGGCAGCGGTCTCCGTCGTCGTGTTCGCCGCCATGGTTTTGTACCCAGTTGCTAGCAAGAAGAAGGTTTGCAAGCCTAGTAATGAAAGGAAGATGGTCATGTTGAGGAAGAAGGATTTGGAGAGCAGGTCAAGGAATGCCATGAATGGACCAAAGTTGTACAAGTATAAGCAGCTAGCAAAGGCCGCAAAGAACTTTAGTGAGGAAAATATACTTGGAGCAGGTGGATATGGAACTGTCTATAGGGCTGAGTTATCTGACCCTCCCCATGTTGTGGCTGTCAAAAAAATTACAGCGACTTCAACTCAAGGTATGCATAATTACACTTGGATTCATTTAAACACACAAATTTGATTAACAAAAACCATATAGATACAACTCAAGGACTTGTATGTGTCACAATGTTTATCTTAACACAAATTAGTGTGTAATGTGTGTATATAATTAGATCATTAGTGTGTCTAATTATTCAATGAAGGTCTATTTCTATAATAGATGGTGCATGGCGCGGCATCTTGCTTTGGTTTGTCTTCACACAAACTCATGTGGTGGCAGGGGAAAAAGAGTTCTTGGCAGAGATATGCACCATAGGGCGCCTGAAGCACAAGAACATTGTGAAGCTGCAAGGGTGGTGCCATGAGAGAGGCCACCTCCTCCTCGTCTACGAATTCATGCCCAACGGAAGCCTCGACCGGTACATCGCCCGGGCAGTCAGCCTCGACTGGCCGACCCGCCGTTCCATCCTCACTGGCCTCGCCTCGGCGCTGCTCTACCTCCATGAGGAGAGCGGCCAACATGTTATTCACCGCGACGTAAAACCTAACAATGTCTTGCTAGACGCCGAGTTCAATGCACATTTGAGCGATTTCGGCCTAGCACGGCTGCTCGAAACAGAGAATTCGGTGCTCACTAGGGCTGCTGGGACGCCGGGATACCTCGCACCGGAGTGCAATTACACCGGCAAGGCAACGACGGAAACTGACGTCTTTAGCTTCGGAGTGGTGGTGCTAGAGGTGGTGTGTGGTAGAAGGTCTTGGGGGACTACTTGCCTCACTGGTGACAACAATTTGGTTGATTATGTGTGGGGACTTCATGGGAAGGGGGAGCTGCTCCAAGGGGTGGATAGTAGGTTGGAGGGGGAGTTCGACAAGGCTGCGGCCGAGCGGTTCCTCCTCGTCGGCCTCGCCTGTGTCCACCCCGACCCGGCATGGCGGCCGACGATCAGAAAGGTGGTGCATGTGCTCACCAATGCCAATGAGCCATTGATGGAGCTGCCGGAGGCACGCCCTGCAGCAATATATGTGCCATTGCCATCTCCGACAGCATCTGCGGCCACCGCCAGCTCGGCTACCACCGGTGCTAGTGCAAGCAGTTCACGGCAAACACAGGTTCCAGTAGAGGAGACGGTTCTTGAAATTGGCCGTTGAAACATCAAAATTTGCAACAATTTCATTATTTGAATCAATAATGTTAATGTTATACAATTCGAGAATCGCCTTAATTTTATATGCATGTTAATTGGCCATTATTTTTGTATAATTGAATTGAATGAAGAGAATACTATTGTGAAAGTGAAAATTAGCATTTTTGCTCTCATACATATAATATTTTAAAAAAAAATTGAGAGTACTATCTTAAAAATACGGGTGGGTGCAGTCAAGTACCCACGGAACTCAACCAAATCAAACCCGAATAGATCAAATTTAATATTTATATAATTGGATTTGGTTTTAAAATAACGGGCACCCTGTTTTATAATGATCCACTTTGATTTTAGATATCGGAGATCTAGTACTTGACTTCAATAATATAAATTTTATTATAAAATTATATTTAATATGATTTAAACTTTATTATAAAGATACATGTGTTTATATGTTTTCTTTTTTTTTTATTAGCCCATTTAACCTCCTTAATTTTTAAAATAATTATTTTTAATTAATTTTTTTATAGTGTCATTTAAATTTATAATATAATTAAGTTTTAAATGGTTGAGTTTGTGCTAAATGGGTTCAAGTCAAGTTAGGGTTCAAGCAATAGAACTTTAAATGGTCAATAGTCGGATTCGATACATGGGATTAAGGTAGTTAACGGGTTTAGTACAAACAACAATACCTAGCCTGATAGACTTCATTTAAAAACCACAAATTGCAAAATCATGTTTCTGAATCTTGAAGCCTACCAAAGAAGGCCTAGAGGATTTAAAGCTTTTATAGGGGACAATCTGATCATAGTCGCTTGCTCAAAGCCATAAGTAATTTTAATTAATTTAAAATATTAAAATTAGTCTTACATCTAATACATAATAGAAAAAAATTGATATATTTATCATGATGGGCTTTCTAATTATTAGGATTGGTTTAAAAAGTAAGAAAGAAATCTAAACGACATAAAAATTTTAAATAGTCAGCCTTAATTCAAAATATAAATATTCAACATTATTTTATGAAAAACTAATATATATTAATATATTTATATTAAAATGAATTATAATTACCTCCAAATGCATTACACTCGTACGCTAACCTACTCTTTATAATCATAATATAAAAAATAAAAAAATAAATGATCATAATCTATCTTATCATATAACTAGAGTTTATTTTTAAGAGTAAAATTTATCTAAAATATTATATAATTACAGCCTAATTCATTCTTTGATGAAAATTTATATATATAATTAAAAGTATTTATAATTTTGTGTATGCATAGCACGACATCTTGTCTATAAATTATCAAATTTAATATCCGATGACACAAAATTACATGCAAATATTTTTAAATATTATATATCAGATATCCGAACCTTTTTAAAATATGTTTTAAACCAAATAATGAAAGCCAATAATCTCCTAGGGTTTAAGGCCGGCCAAGGAAGACGACGACCTCCGACCGCAACTCGGCCATGGCGGCTCAGCTCCGATCAATCATCTTCTTCTTCCACCACCACCTCCCTCGCCGCCTCCCCCTCTTCAAGCCCCTCTCCACAACCACCACCTCCACCACCACCCCCCCACCCCCCAACTACTACCACCACCACCACCAACCGCCGCCGACCGCCGGCCACTGCTGTTGGAGGAGTTGAAGAAAGTTCACGACTTTGTGCTCCGGTCGCCGCCGCTGCGGGTGGACCTGCACATCACCAACAAGGTGCTCGAGATGTACGCCAAATGCGGGAGCATGAAACGCGCGCAGGGCGTTCGATCATATGCCCGACCGAAACATGGAGTCTTGGAGGTTGATGATCGGCGGGCATGCTGCCAACGGGCTTGGGGATGATGGTCTGCAGCTGTTTGAGCAAATGCGGAAGCCCGGATTGAGGCCGGATGGTGATACGTTCATGGCTGTTTTCGACGCTTGCGCGAGTGCGGAGGCGATCGACGAAGGGTCCATACATTTCGATTCGATGGAGAGGGAGCACGGCGTTGAGGTAGCGATGAGGCATTACGTGGGGTTGATCAATGTGATTGGGAAATCCGGCCTCGTCGTCGAGGCGGAGGAGTTCGTAGAGAAGTCGCCGTCGCCGATTTGGGAGGCGCTTATGAATTGTGCGAGAATTCATGGCGAAATCGAGATGGAGGACAGGGCGGAAGAGATGTTGGTGTTGTTGGATCCGTTGAAAGGCGGCAACAAGAAGGCACCTACGCCTGCTCCGAAGAGGAGGTCGCCGGTTGGAATGCTTGATGGTAAGAACACAAGTTGGGTAGTTTCCGGGAGGCGGCCATGCCTGGGAAGGGCGGGGCGTATGATAAGTCGAAGGGATTGAATGGGCAGATGAAGGAAGCTGGGTATGTGCCGGACACCAGATATGTGCTCCATGATATTGATCAGGAGGCCAAGGAGCAGGCAGTGCTGTATCACAGTGAGAGGTTGGCCATTGCTTATGGTTTGATCAGCACCCCAGCAAGAACACCTCTTCGGATCATCAAGAACCTTAGAATCTGTGGGGATTGCCAGAACGCAATCAAAATCATGTCGAAGATTGTGGGCCGCGAGCTTATCGTGAGAGACAACAAGCGGTTCCATCACTTCTAGGATGGGAAGTGTTCCTGTGGAGATTACTGGTAGTGGATGTGATATCAGTCAAAATGGGCACTTTAGCATACATGTGTAGATGGAGGATTTTTCACTTTGATATTGATCTGGAGGATGAAAGAGGTTTTGTTCTGCTTTGATAAATGAACTTGTGTTTAATCATTCATATTTCCTGTTACGCAATTGTAGCTATACCTCCATGGCCTCAACTTCGCCGCAAATTATTCACTCCATTTCTTGGGCTTACGGCAGAACGCTGGTTTGTGCTATTCAGTCTGTATCTTTTTCCTGGGTTGCTGGTTGTATGATTGAAAAATTGGCATCAGCAAACACGTATGAAATATGCTATTTGGAACCAGTTCTGAAGGATTGAGGGTGGAGCTTTTATCGATAGATCTCCATGAACTGGCAATTACTTTTGCAGCCATCTTTGTATCTCCTCTTTGGTTGATCAAAGGTTATCCGCGATCCATGTGATGCGCCATCCTTGTTTTCTATCATGAACTTTAGCCTGTTTTTTGCTGCTGGAAGCTTGAACTTTCTTGTCATCCCTCTGTGAAAGCGTAAGTATCCATTGGATAGGCTCATTTCTTATTTGATGGAAGTATCATAAACTCTGCAAACGAAGGACACACAATAGAGATAATTGGTGAAATATTTATCTTAGAATGTTTTGATATTGTTATTAGCTTAAAATTTTTAGTAATTTTTAAACTTCTGGAAGATCTTGCCTTCTCACTCAAATGGGAAGGGGTCTTAAGTTCATCCGGAGGTCAACTCTCATAGCACAAACATCCTCCGACAAATCACAGAAAGAACTACAAATCAATACATGGATAAAAACAAAACCGGTAAACTCTGCAGTGACCCTTGTGGCTTTTGCACAAAGTATGTTCTCCAAAACCACTTTTTGGTGCTGCTAAATTCATTGAGTTTTGTGATACTTGTGACTAAAGCCAAGTTGAATGTTTCAGCTTTCCACACTAGATGTTCCTCCATGCTGAAATGAGAAAAATACGCGAAATGAACAATGAACAGCATCACGAGATGAAACATTGGATTTTTCAGTAAAAATTGCACACTTATTACTTATGATAAGTAAATCCGACAGCCACAGTTAGCTTTTAAAACAAGGACATAAGTCATTTCTGATTCACGCATTGCTAAGCATGACCATATATATGCCATGATCAACGTTGAACTTCCTATATCAGCGTAACTGCACAAATAGACAACAAATTATAAGAATACAATTGCAGTCCAGTAACATTCCAAATTCTCCTATCAATCTACAGTATATGGGACAACGGTTGAAGAACCTAATCTACAGTATAGGGGACAATGGTAGAAGAACCTAACCTCAATAAGAGTCCACTCCATGTAGTTTAAGCAAGTCACAATGTGGTGTCTTCTGAGAAAAGCCCCAATGTTGCCGATGCCGCTCCATACGACAATTCTCTGAAGCAATTGAAAAATACTCTCGTTCTACTCGGTTTTCAAGAGCTACACGTTTTTCACTCTGATATGGGTAATCCTGCTCAAATCTAGAGTTCTTCACATAATAAGGCACTCCTCTCCCCGTAAGAACCCGGTGGTCATAAGGGTAACCGTGATTCAAAGAATAAGCAGGCTCTGAAGATGGAAAAAAATTGACTAGCAGCAAAAGTAAGATAGGCAGTATCTGAAGAATGACCCGCAGATTTCCATTGCCAACCCCATTAAATTCTGCGGTTTGGACATTTGGACCAGCACCAGTTCGAAACCTAAACCCACCATAACCAGTCCTGGTAGGAGCCATACTGCCAAAAAAGAAATTCCTAAATATTTCATCCGCGTCCACTTCTACTCCATCATAGAAACCGTTAAAACCATGACGGCCATCTCTAGGCCTCTCATAAGCAGGCTCCTCTGAGCCACTAAAATCATATTTTTTCCTGCTCTCTTCATTGCTCAAGCACTGGAAGGCCTTGGAAACTGCCTTGAATGCTTCTTCAGCACCTGGAGCTTTGTTCTTGTCAGGATGTACTTTCAAAGACAGCTTCTTATACGCCTTTCTGACATCCTCCAGTGAACAACTCTTCTCCAAACCTAAAATCTCATAGTAATCTTTTTTTCTTCTTATTTGACAGACTATGGATATCTGCTCCTCAGTGTAAGCAGTACCTGATGATATATCTGATCCCTTCACAGACGGGCTCCTAGATCTGAGAGAGGGACCCCCATTTGGCGGCTCACTTGGGGGGGCTGCAGACTCTGCCGCCTCCGGTGAAGTGCCCGAATCAGAAGGATCTTTATTTGCTGCAGCAATGAGACCTTCAACTTCCTTCAGTGATGGATCAAGCCTACGTGCTTTGTTAAAAAATTTCAAGGCCCTGGCATTGCAGCCTGATTTTAAAGCTTCTTTCCCTATATTTAAGCATTTCATGGCATCATCTTTGTTCCCATCCATTTTTAAACTTAGGACTCCACCACAATCGAAAAATCAAGATCCACAGAAATTATTAGAACCCCTCAATTTACAGCCACCAATTGATTCCTGCAGCCTCCAAGTAAAAAAAATAAAATTCACAAGAAATTTTATATAAAAAAGAAAAAGAAAGAAAGTGGAAAAAATAAACTTGACGGGGAAAAAATACTCTCAATTTTCCAACGTGTAGTCAACAAGTGAATTAGTTATAAACGATCTACAAAAAATGATTTATAGCATAAGCAGCACTATCGCACGTAAAATTTATATTAAAAAAACGTAATAATCATACACCAACCAATTGACAAAAAATTCCTCAAATTTGTGGAGACATCCCACAAGAAATCCCAATTCCCGAACGCAAACAACTAGAATTACACAAAGCTCTAAGATTAATGTCAATACGTCAAAAAAATGATGTCTGCAGCTATGAATCGGATTTTTAAAAAAAAAACAAAACAAAAACATTGACTTAAAGAGGAGAAACAAAAAAAACTTAATTCGTGAAAAATAAAGATAAAATAAATAGTTCCATGCATAACCAATTAACCATGTATCAAAATAATTAAGAAAATAATTATAATAATAATAATCAACCATGCAAAACCAATATTGATTAATGAATAATATACATTCAAATTTACAAACAAGAAAAAAATCGAAAATCTAAGACGCAGCAATCATAGGTTCTTCATTCAATCACACCATCAATTGATCTCCGCAGCTTCAAAACAAACAATCGAACTTTCTGATGTGACAAAAAAAAATCTAACCAAATTTCGGATGAACAACCAACAACTAATTTAACCGCACCCAACCATTAATCCAAAACAAACAGAACTAAAAAAGAAGCAAACAGAAAACCCGCACCACACAAATCTTCACAAGAACCAATGATCAATAGATACACCCAAAAATCGACAAAAAAAATGGAAAATTTTTCATATCAGAGAAGATGAATGATTAGACGAGATCTACCCGAAAGAGAGGGTCTTTACAGGAAATCCGATTCTCCGGCGGTGGCGAGACCTCCGATGGGGAGGAGCCAAGAACGGAAGACGGTCTAATTTTGACGAATTTCGGGTCAAGCAAACAATAATAAACGGGTCACCGTTGTCCACTCCCACTATTTTTTTTATTTTTTTTAAAAAAATTTGTATTTCTATTTGACCTATTAATTATATTATTATTGGATAATATGTATACATCTCTTGTTTATTTCATAATTTTTATAAATCAATAAATAAATATCGACAGGATGATTTGTCAAGTTAAAAAAAAACTATTTCATCTAAATGGATAACTGGATATAATTTTAACTGATATTAATCACAGATACTAAGCAATCTTATTTACTAATAATAATAATAATAATAATATTATTATTATTAATGGTAGTATTTGAAGTGTTCTAGTGTCCATGAAATTAATATGATCCACGAGGTTATAAGAATGATTTACTGATAAAGACAATTTTATACAATTTGAAGATTATATAAATCAATTTAAACTAAAACTAAGTAATCTCAATAAAAATTATCCACGTAACTGTTACTCGATAAAATTTAAGTGAGATTGAAATACAATGATTGATCTCCTAAGTGAATTTAGATTTACTATAGATTATTAAATTTACCTGACGTACTTTTCTTAATATTATTGATCATACTTGTACTTGTTTTAAGCATGAAATATAGTCCTAATTGAGATAAATTTTGTTATACAATTCCGTCATAAGGGAGAGTAATTTGTACAACAGAGAGGCAAAAACCTCAGGTAGATGCCACGAACCACAGCCAACAGAAGCGTACAAATCGCAAAAAAAGAAAAGCTGGTTTTGTTTAGAGGACACTATTCCATTTACAAGTTGATAATGGTATGCTACTTACCATGGCCATTATCCTTTAACTTGAAAATGGAATGGTCCCAGTGTAGGAAGAGAAGTAACCTTGCAAACAATGGTGGTTAAAAGTTAAAAACAAATTTCGGTTCTTAGAACAACAAAGGTGAAGTGACAGGTTCCAAATTTCTATACATCACCCGGAGAATGAAAATGACATTACCAGCGGCAGCACAATCTCAAAACATATGCCCAAAACTTTTTTTTACCTCACCAAAAAGGAAGCATCAAATTAGAAGCATAGCAGTTACCAATCTCTATGGCGATTGCGATCGCGACCTCTTCCAGATTCTCGACGACCACGCTCATAGTCATAATCATAATCACGATCTCTTTCACGCTCACGCTCCCTTCCACTTGCTTTGTCATGATGATTAAAATCCCTATCTCTACTATGGCTCCGATGTCTCTCTCTGCCATAACTGTAAGAGTCCCGGCCTTGGTTGCTGTCTGTGTCCTGGTTTCTGTCTCTCTCCTTGTTTCTGTCTTTTAAATCGTGGTCACTAACAGCTGTCATAAGATGCCAAAAGAAATAAAAAACAACTGAGATTCACAAGTAGAAATATCGATGATAAATGTTAGCTTGTAACGAACAATTAAGAGCCTTGTATAGACTTGCAGATTCACAAGAATCAGCACTGTACCTAGATCCTCATCTTCCCACCCTGCGCGACCAGAGCCAGGAGCTGTTTGACCAACTTCCACTTGATGTTTAACACGAAATTTCTTCTTCAAATTGCCAAACTCATCATACATCTCTTCGTCATCCTAAAACAGATAAAAAAAAGGGACACACACACACACATACAATCAAGGTCCTCGAGGATACAACGTATAGCTTGTAAGATATGATGCGGAGATCACTAAACAAGCGCTTCTAATTGTTGAGAAGTGAATAGGTATCTAAAAGGATATGTTTCAGATGATGAATTTATAGAATGACTAATAAGAGCCTTCAGGCTAGCCCCATGGTACCATATATGCTCATAACACCCATCATTGCATGGCATTAAACAATTCATAGCTACCTCTTCAGCCTCTTTCCTTCTTCGCTTGGTTTCTTCTATTTCCTCTTCATCAAGTTCCTTGTAGCCACCAGCTCGGCCCCCTCTGTCAAAAGAGAAAAGGGCACAAAAATTCACTATAGCCACATTGACAATGCTACTATAGAGCTAAAATACCGCCGAGCCAACCATAACATAAATCGTATGAATCTAATAGCTCTAATAAATAGTAAAACAATTGCATTATGTGAAAGCTCAAGATAAGTATTTCAGCCTCTTATCCACAACTAAATGTTGAGACAAGGCAAACACATGCCAGTAGCAAGATAATCACTATTTTCAACCACTCGTGTTTGATTAACAATTGAATAGCAACACATATAATCATAAAACTACAAATCATTTATCTCCTTACCTTACCCCACCTTCATTGTGACCGGGTTTATTGGTATTACATATGTTGCACTTTGAGCGTTTTGCCCAGTTGATATTACCACACCTACAATAGCACAAACAAGTGCAGAGAACAATTAAAATAAAATTTCAACTCTCAAAAATATTAGTTTCCCTAATTTGAATTAATTTAGGTTAGGAAAAACCACAGTTCTTACACACTAATTTGTCAAAAAAAAATAAATGTATGCACCACAGCAAATGGTAACACCAAAAGAAAATGAAGACACCATGTAGCAGCAGAAAGGACATAAAGATGAAATTGGGACGGGCTGAACAAAATAATAAACTAACAAAACAGAAATATCAAAATGAAACTGTTGATGTTAAGAAAGCCCAAATTAATTCATTGCTTCTTGCACTTTCCAGGCTAATAAAGAAAAGAAAATTTTCATAAATACACATCCATGATGAGAATAATACTAAATAAACCGGCATTAGCTAGATTGGCATTTTATCTATAGTAAAAATTCATAAATCTAAAGATGGAGAAAACCGAAAAAGAAGCATACTGCAAGCATCATCCCCTATGAAAAGTAAAGCACACTCAAAAAATAAATTAATAAAAAATTCTCACATAGGGCAAGGCCAGTCATTAGGACCAAAAAGCCCTGGAGGTCCACCAGCTCCACGTCCACGTCCACCAGCATCATTTGAGCCACGACCTCTGCCTCTTCCACCAGCTCCTCCACCAGAACCAGCTGCACCAGCAGGGCGAGCACTTCCACATCGATTGCACACACCACGGAATGCAAAGTTGACATTGCCACAACTGATTCATCATATAAAAAGAAAAATGACTCACAAAGCTGCTACAAAACAAGACAGCAGATTAAAGAATTGAATTGGGAAGGAGCTGCTCACCAAGGTCACATCACAGACCTTGTATTTGAACACATCCAGTCCCCATCTTGTTGCCATGCTTTCCCTCCAATGTCACCACGCCCTCTGCCCTTCCCTCCATCTCCACCATCCAAATCCTTAAAATCTTCATCTAATCTGTCTTTGCCCTTTGACTCCGCCAAATATACTCCAATAATGCTTCCATGAAAATCCTTGTTATTAAACCACTCCACAGCTGCAGACGCTGCATGAGGATCATCATATGTCACAGTTGCATCACCCTTAGGCTCATCTGTAACTTTGTCTCTGTACAACCAAATCTTTGGCCGGCCAGTCCTTTTGTCCTTCTGGAAGATTGCATAAAATTTAGATAGGTTAACAAGTATGGCATCCAATGGCCATAATGGCAAATGAATAGGCACAGAAGTTTCAACAAGTTACCTGGTATAACTCCCTACCTTTAGCAGCCCAATGGTGCCAAAAAACTCAGCTAGCATATTTTCGTCAGTCCCAGGTGGCAGATTACAAACATAAATTGATCCATTTGCCAACCCTCCTTTTCCTGAATAATTTTCCATCTTAAATGAGACTCTTTCTCCGCATACAGTATGTAAAGCCACAAAGAAGGAACTGCTTCTCTAGAACTCTATCGACACTGCCTGCAGTTATAAAGCCACATACAAAATTGAAGCACATACAAGAAGGCAAACAACTTTGTTCATGAAAATCTATCAACCACAACCAATGGAAAACAAATACCAGCATAAAGACTATTATACAAAAATCACAGATAGAGCAGTGTCACTCCTTTTGCCATGTCTAAGCAAATACCATAGAAAAGCTAATGAACCTACAAGATCATGGAATAAAGTTCCTGGCTGGGCGGGCCTGATTCTTAAAAGAAAGTAATTGTTTCAAAAAGAATAAGAAAATGGCTTTATAAATGTATAAACTATTCCAAAATAATCTACCCCCAAAGATATATCATAACTCTCTTCTAATGTAGATGCTAAATGTTCGTGAATTCGTCAATAAAATGAACTTACAGAAATTTCATTCTGTAAATCATCAGTTCAGGATCCAACAAATCAACCATTCAGGCCCTTCAACACGAGGTAAATTAAACCAAAAACAGTTTATGGACAATTGATCATAGTTTTTGAAGACACTAAACTACACTCAATTTTTTTATAGATACACCATCCACCGTAAAATATTTTAAACCACTCTCCTTGCACTATACACTTACGTCTCTGTTAAAAATTTCTTCTGCAAATACTTATGGCTGCTAATATCATTTGAAATGCTTTCACTACTTAATAGGAGTAGGGAAGCTGGGCTCAGATTGGATATGATTTGGATAAACCCAAAGCTGTATCCAATCTAAGTCCAAAAAATTGTATCCATATTCTCTTAAAAAGGAGTGTTGTTAGATTGCTTTGCAACATCCAATCCAAAACCAGAAACCACCAAACCAGAATCCAATCCTTCCAAATGAACCCAATAACATAGGATCTTTCGGATCATGTTAGATTCAGAATGAAAGCCTGATCAGTCCCCGACCTTGAATAAGCTTGCACACGATGGACATCTATGTAACTAAAGTGTAGTCCATTAGAACATTACATTCACAAACCTTAATCATCCAATGATTCATCCTACACCCAAAGAATATCAAACAACCTATAAACCCTTGTCCATAAGCACTATGGCAAACCCAGAGCTCAATTTCAACAATTTCCAATTAGCATACAACTCAAACGTGTAATGGACCTAAATTCTCTGAAAAGATTCCAGCACTACTCGAATCCCAAGCCCGCACGCCTGCAATACTTCCAGAGAAAAACAGGGTCCACAACAAAATCAGACACATGGAAAACAAACAAAGGATCATTTTTTTAACGAATTGGAAGTGTGAAGAAACGGCATGAGGGGAGAGAAGAAGACGAACCAGGTGGGGGAGGAGAAGCCCGTGGATCGGCTCTCGCCGCCGGCGAAAGGCGACGGCGGCCGGCGGTGGTGGGGCGAGTTAGGGGCTGGCGAGGCGATGGGAGGGTGGCGGTGGTCAGATTTAGGGTTTGGGTTTGACATACCATCTTTCGGATCCTACACGGGTTGGATCCGCTAGATCCATATATCCGAATAATTTCCCCTATATATAATTATTCTTTACCGTATTATCTACAAAATAGGTATATTCAATACATACTCATATAATTACCTAACCCCTATTTCATAATATGGGTGGGGATAGAGAATATATGTATAACATGATTCATAGATTCTTGTTTTATATGTGATATTATTAATAATGTGAAAAACAAAAAAAAAAATTCATTGTATTTTGATCGATTAAAAACTCTTTACTTTTGTCGGAACCCATTTTTTAATTTCCCTTTAATCAATACAAGAATAGATGTTAAATTTTTCGAATTATAATTTTTTGGGTCCTTGGACATGTATACCATAGCTTAGAACCCCACAATGCGGGTCATGTCTCACAATTTTTTTAAAAAATTATTAAAATAAAATAAATTATATAATTTTAAAAATCTATTTTAAATAAAATATGATACATAAATATATAATAATTTTATAATTTAAAAAATTATTATAAAATATGTACAATTTTTTGTTGAGAATTTATAATAAGGTCAATGTAACACCTCAATTTTCGTTCACTTAAGAACCGAATCAGAACTGTTGTGATCGAGTCGAGTCATGTTTAAAGTTGATAGTCGATACGACTCGATTGATCAAATAGATCGAAATAACCCTCTTAGTGTCATGAGAATGGAAGACATTATTAAATAAACATCAAATATAAATAAATGCAAGGAATTAAATATAAGGTTGAGCTCAAGTGTGTGTAGCATTTATCTATCCTCCCACCAAAGTCGATTCAGGATTTGCATGACCTATATATATTATATGAAAACAGTCAGTAACGAATGTTACTCGTCCGAAAAATAACTAATATAATCTGGAAAATTGGTATTTTATTACCCACGAAAACATATAAAACTTCAAGAATGCCTCACACCGGGCAGTAAACAAACATACTTAACAAATGCTGGCTCGCATGCACGGCTCATAATCATAATCATACATACATACAACGCTTACTCCCTCACACCTTCCATATCACCCGCCACTGTACTCAAATAGCAAAAGGAACAATTAAATTAGTGTCACATATTCCGGAAATGTGCTACATTATGCAATACCATTATACACCTGCACTACCTCATGGTTTGAAGAAGTAATAGCACAGTCCATACATATCTCCGTCTCTTATTCGTGAAATCCGTAAAACAATGCGTACTTATATAATAGGCTTAGGGAAGAGGCTGATATCATACATTTCTGTAGCTTAAGTTCGAAAACCAACAAGGGATCTCATCCTTGTAGTTTTATTAAACATGTGTAAAAACACGACTAAATGGCCTGACATCGGAAGGATCTGATAAAACGCTTTCGATGTCATCCTACGTTTAAAATACGATTAAACCATACACTCAAGGAGTCAAGCAGAGAGGGAGAGAGTCCTACAGACCTGTGGTCCAAGCTCCAAGCTTATATACACATCTACAGTGAGCTCGGACTCTGAAGCCTACATTGGAACCCACTTCTTAGTACGCTAAGTAAAATACTATTATCTCTACATGATGCATACTCGTGGTGTGTACTCATATAATCAATACATCACAACAAAGAAAACAATACTAACAAACCTATAAATAACATGTAGCACGTAAATCAAGACACCATAATAATTAATAATCAATAGATAAATTAACAAAGAAAATACATTCATAGATAATTAGATAAATAATACGTACATAAATGTGAACAATACTCTAATCATAAAAATAATAATATAATAATACTATATAAATATACCGGTAAACATGAGTAATTATCAATATATCCTCGCGTTAGTAAAAATATAAATAAATAAATAAAACTATTATAATTCAATAAATAAATAAATAAACAAAAAATAGTTAATACTAATTAATAATGACTATTAATAATATCATAGTCATACAACACAACAGTACATACTTAAATATAAATAAATAATGACATACACATCATGAACAAATAAATAATAAATATATATATATATATAT
>JAVDBV010072221.1:0-16127 GCA_032619315.1 Piper longum
CCTATATATATATATATATATAGGGTTTCTAAGCTTCTAACTAGCTAGCCATTTTGAATTTAAGCTCAAATATCTATTTTCAAAATCTGAAAATGTGCCTCCCCACAGCCCCCTCCCCCCATTTCTTGCAATTACTACTTTCATGTGTCAATTAGTATAAATATTAAAATCGTTATTTTTGTTTGTTGAAAGAGGATTTATGGTATTGGTACCTAAAGAACATTCAATCACTTGAAGTTCTTGTGGTAGATTTACTCATGCCCTCATTGTGCTATATTAACACACATCTATTCTGTAATTTAAGTATTTATCATATTCATAATTATGCACATTACTTCGTTAAATTCAAACTAAAATCCCATAGCTTGTTTCCCTGTTCTACATCCTGTGCTTTTGAGCTTGGAATGGCTATGTTGCTGTCACTGAAATACTTTCCACTCAGACCTTCAACTTGGGGATGCAAAGCCGCATAACAAGTAGTTGCTGCTCCCTGCAAGGAACAAGAAAATAATCAAACTAATAACAAAATGGCACTTGAAAAGCAATGAATTCTAATATAACTGTACAATGAATTTAGAAGATTAACTCATACCAATCCCAGAAAAGCCTGTTTTATATGCCTAAAAATGTGTTATTTCATCCACCCAACAGCTAATTCAACCTTAGGTGACTGTAAAAGAAGGTACAAGATCGTAAATCTCCATGGACACATACACTTTTCCCAACATTGTTTTCTCGTTCTAAATTAAGAGGGACTACTTTTTACTTTAACTCAATCAATGCTCGTCCGCTGCCAGTCCCAAACTTGGATAGAGGATGAGGGCTGGTATGGGGAACCATCAAAACTTTGTCATTTGTAAATCACATGAGTTCTAAATAAGGATCCTATTTCGCCCTTTTTGGGTTGAAGTGAAAGAGAGATGCCAAACAGCTTTCTACAACACTGGTTGAGCAGGTGCAAGGAAGTAAGATGATTGTAAGTATTTAGTTTCCTGGACAACCCAATCCAATTTGAGCAGATTTCATGCAATAACATTTGCACTTCAAGAAAAAAAAACAAATGCTTATAACGTTAAGAATTAAGATTTTTCCTTGTTCAAGGTAGTCTAAGCTGAATGGTCATCACATTCATAATCAAAATTGTTAGGGCTTCTCATTATACGATGAATGTGAGAAGATATGTAATTACATGAGAAATCGTAAAGACATATTATTGTTTTAAGAAGTACGAAGAATTCGAGAAAAAATGTTGAAGACGAGAAATATTTAATGTTTGGCCCTTCGTATCTACGTGGTTAACTGTATCTTGAGTATGTGTCTTTTCTATATATATGCAGTTATACATCTGTAATGTAGAGAGTAAATAAGTGAGATTATTTTTTTAAGAGTGTGCTATTGAGTTCCAGTGTGAGGTTTTATAACGAGGCTCTCCCTCTCTCTCTTTTGAGGAGAGAGAGCCTCTCCTCACAAAATATGGGTCTTCCCAATTTGTATTCCTAATTGAATTGTGTTCCAGTTAGATGTTGAGTGTTTCTAATTGGATGTTTATCCTAGTTGGAGATTATTCTTAATTGGAGTGTGTTTCAGTTCAGTTAGAGGTTGAGTGTTCCTAATTGGACTGTATTCCAATTAGAGGTTGACTATTTTTCAGTTAGAGGTTGACTATTCTTAACTTGACTATTCTTAACTGGATGTTTATCCGAGTTAGAGATTATTCCTAATTGGAGTGTATTCTAATTAGAGGTTGAGTGTGTATCCCAATTGGAAATTATGGATGTCATTGTCTGATCCAGATGATGAAAATGATGTACCGGTTTTGTCTGATGTGTGTGCCCATTATTTGATTATAGTGGATGGTTTGTAGTTTCCTTTTTATTTTAGAGGTTCCACATTAAATGTGTATGTATCATATATCTTTTATCTTTTATAGTTTGCCTTTCAAATATACAACATAGTATTTAAGGATTTTATATGTTTAAAATCCCAACAAAATAACATCAGATTAGACACAAATATACCTGGTGGACATTCTTGAGGAAAACTTTCCGTAAAGTCATCACAATGCCTGCAAATCATTAAGCAGCAACATCAGCTAACAAAATTATATTCAGGTTTATTAGTATATGGAATTCATTCCTAAAGTCATCCAATGCTTGCAGATCATTAACCAGCAACATCAACTATCAAAATTATATTCAGGTTTATTAGTATATGGAATTCATTACCATTAAACTAGTGTTGCCATTTATGAGTGAATTATGCCGAAAGAGACTAGTGACAATGGTTCCTATATGAAGTGAGTTGGCAATTATCTGAGCCCCATCTTCCTGGAGGATTCCAGGTTTTAAAGCACAAAAGTTCGAACAAATAATATCCCTTAAGATATTTTCATTTCTCACTTTTATATTTGGTGCAAATTCTTTCATTCTTTCCTTCTCCCTCCTCCTCCTCCTCCCTCCTCCTCCCTCCTCCTCCTCCTCCTTCTTCTTCTTCTATAATCAGTTTATGTTTATGGATTTAAGTACGCTTCTATTATTAAATTTTATTTTTTGATGGTTTAATATGAAGTAGATCAAAGAATAAGGTTTTATTGTGATGTTGTTTTTCTATATAAATTAGTTAAAGATAAATATACAACAGCTTTGCCCATTTTATGAGTGAATTATGCCGAAAGAGACTAGTGACAATGGTTCCTATATGAAGTGAGTTGGCAATTATCTGAGCCCCATCTTCCTGGAGGATTCCAGGTTTTAAAGCACAAAAGTTCGAACAAATAATATCCCTTAAGATATTTTCATTTCTCACTTTTATATTTGGTGCAAATTCTTTCATTCTTTCCTTCTCCCTCCTCCTCCTCCTCCCTCCTCCTCCCTCCTCCTCCTCCTCCTTCTTCTTCTTCTATAATCAGTTTATGTTTATGGATTTAAGTACGCTTCTATTATTAAATTTTATTTTTTGATGGTTTAATATGAAGTAGATCAAAGAATAAGGTTTTATTGTGATGTTGTTTTTCTGTGTAAATTAGTTAAAGATAAATATACAACAGCTTTGTCCATTTGGTTAAATTAAATTTTTTTTCTACACATAGATCTTAAACTAGATCCATGGGATCACAAATGACAATGTTTTTTGATTGTCAGATGTCCTTGATGCCAACCTTCCTCCTTTTCCCAGACTAATACATGAGCATTGGAAGAGCTATTAGGAGCAAATTCATTACTTTAGTTAATATAATGTTTCCTAGCACCTCCAAATAAATAATTCCTAATAAGTTTTTAGAACCAAATGTTGCTCTCAAGTCTGAACCAATATTTGTGTCCATTAAGATCTTCAGTATGAACTGCATCCCTTCAACTGCCTTGTTAGTTCATTTGCATGCAATAAGTTTGCCAATTTTGACTGGCCATAAGCATAAAAACTACTATACATGCATGTGATACAATTTTTTAATGTAAATTAGATGGACGCTATCAAGTAAAATGCAAGACATCATCAACATGGATCAAAATGAACTAACCTTTTTAGTCACATTAGAATAAAATAGAGATAAAGGGAATAAATACCCAATCACACGGCCGGTCGTACAGCTTACACTAGCTATTATATCATTTTAATTTATACCTAATTGTTTAATTTGGAATTTTCTCAAAACACTTTTTTTTGTTAAATACCATAGTATTTTATCAAATATCGATCACAAAATATTTTTCATTTCTAAAAAAATATTTTAGTTATAATTAACTAAATATACCCCGTACTGATAATAAATCTAGTATGGTAACTGTATGTTATTTAAAACTTTGTATACAACAGATGTAACTGGTATGACACTAGAGTCCTACAAAATAAAGGAGTCACTAAGCCATTCCTCTTCCCAATCTCCAATTCTCACAACTATTACTCAAATTAAGTCTGGATCTCATTTCTCAAATACTCAGTCTGAAGAAGTGTCGTGACTACAATTCCATACTAACAGGAGCACAAGAGGTCATTCACTTTATTCAAGATTATGTTCTCCACGTGCAAGAACCTACAGACAAAATGAAAAACCTGATTACTATTATCTATTTTCTCTGGTGCTTTACTAAAACTGGGAGGTGAAATCATGCATAACAGGTTCTGTACGAATGTTCTTCCATGTCTATGCAGAAAGACAACAGGCCATTAGACCTTCTTTGTTACTCTTCAGATGAGACATTAACAATACGGCCTTCTTTGTTACTCTTCAAAGATGTTTTCTTCATGGAGTCCAGAAGAGGGTTTGTTAAAAGAAAATGGCCTGAAAAAGACATTGAAGCTGATCAGATCAAATTATAGCATATAATAGATTTAGCAACCTTCTGTAAAAAGAGATAGAAGTAGTGAATAACTAAGTGATGATTTTGCAAAAGTGAAGTTCTGGAAAAACTTATGAAATTCACAATTCATTCTTTTTTGTATGCCAAAGAGTTTTTACTTTGTTATTTCCCTCCTCTGTGACCCTAAAGTTTTACGTTACCACAGAAGTAACACCAACTAACTAAATTTATCTCCAATGGTTATAGCTTTGTCCATATTCATTATGACTATCATTGTTGTCCTCATCACCACCACCACCACCACCATCATATTTTGAGAATGAATGAAAAAGAGAAAAATGTAAAGAAGAAACAGCACTTTTGTGATTGGTTGCAAATTGAAGCTCTTTGCCATCTTGAGAAAGTGTGTATGGGGTCAACATAACTCCTGCAATGCTGATGCTAACAAAAAAAGACCTAACTCATAAGGGGTACAAGTTCTAAATGGTAAAAATAAAAAAGCCAAACATTCTTATTTTTCCTAAAGGTCAATATCAATGCACCTTAACTCCCAAACAGCTTAAAGCAACCAAAAAAATTCTCATCTTTTGATTTTATTATACATGCAAGAACAGAAAATGCGAATGTGCAGATATACATTTGTCCAGTTAAAAAATATTTGGATGAAATCATCTCCATCATTCTTAAATTTCTGGAAGCTAATAATGACATGAAAACCTGCCCAACAATCTAAAGAGGACAACTTCTTCATCATATAAAAAAAGAAGACAACCAGTGAACAGCATAAAAGAAAGTTCTTTGACAGATTATGGCAATACTTCCGTATATGATGGCAATTGCAACAAATTTAAAAGTTAAACCTTCTTACATTAGAATATTAAGAGAGTTGGGTTGAAGTGAAGTTTAATGCAAACTTTCTGACTGAAGAAATTGAGCTGAGATCTAACTCCATCACATCAGTTTTAGCTGTTGATGTTTCGTCAACAAGAGCATTTTTAACTTTTTACCAGCAGACAAATTCCTGACTCTCATGATGGCATGAACTCCACTAAGTGCCAGTGTTCTTGCAGTCTCAAACCCAATACCACTGGAAGCTCCAACAATTTATAAGCAACGACTATAAGAAAAGAAAGACTAATTGAACTACAAGATGCTTCCATGAATGTTGTCTTTCAAATAGTTGAGTTGACACGGAAACTTCGAATTATAGGCATTATATTTAGCGAGGGGAATACCATCTAGGATCTAGCAGAAGAACTTCAAGACACGTATGAAAGTGAAATGGGTAGCAACATATTATGCCTGGCTGCTCTCTTGTTTGATCAAATACCTTCGAACTTATACTTAAAGGGAATAAATTCAATCAAGATATGTATTCCACGTTCTAGAAATACAAAAGCAAGCAAGCAATGAAAAAAGAAGCAAATCTAGTTTTATCATTCTAAAGGAAATTGTTGGGTTAATCCTACATCCCATTTGGAGGCAACCGGTGACTTGTATATATCATAATGGGAAAACCTTAATTCTTAAGCTAACTTTTGAATTAAGAGAGGCCCATGAACCTGTTTCAAGTTACTTTTGAGGCCTGAAGGGCCGAACAAGTGGTATCAGAGCCAAGATTAGTTTTGGTGTTGCCTCAATTAGCCACACGATTTGTTGGCCGGTCCAAATTTGTGTCTTCCGATTTGTCGATCCGTTCGAAGTTAGCCCGAATTGGTGTCATCTGGAACCTCACCAAGATATGTTGGCTCTGCATGTGGTGAGGGGGAGATGATTCGGGTGTTGTAATGTGTGAAGTAAAGGGGAGAATTGGTGTCATTTGGAACCTCTGCATGTGGTGAGGGGGAGATGATTCAGGTGTTGTGATGTGTGAAGGGGAGAATTGTTGGGTTAATCCTACATCCCATTTAGAGGCAACCGGTGACTAAGACATGTTGCCTCTGCATGTGGTGAAGGGGAGATGATTCGGGTGTTAGTGATGTGTAAAGGGGAGAATTGTTGGGTTAATCTCACATCACATTTGGAGTCAACCGCTGACTTATATATATGCTAATGGGAAAGTCTTAATTTTTAAGCTAGCTTTTGGATTAAGAGAGCCCCATGAACCTATTGCAAGTCACTTTTAGGGCCCGAAGGCCCACCAGAAATAACTCCAAGAGAAGTTGGCAGCTCTATGTGCCGCTCCATTATTAGACATTGCACCACACCACCTTCTCTTCCTTCACCCTATCCATAGTTGGGGCCAAAACATATATCCTAATCTATGATCAATATGAAACAGAATGACAAAGTTTTGACGGCATGCACACCACCTAATAAACCACAATAACCATGTCTTCACAAAACACCAATAGTCTATCCATAATAAGCATGCCAAGTCATTGCCTCCTCAACCATCAAACAATCACAAAAACCGAGAAAGTTCATCACTCGGCCAATTAAGAGCCTTAGAATAATAAAATTCTACTAGAGTAAGAAATCTTAATTATATTTAAAATGTCAATTTATTTTCAATAAGTCGCTTAAAAGCATGGTACAATATTTACTTTAATATTTTTTTATGAAAGATTTCAAGCATATTTAATTTTCTCTTACTATTGTATATTATTAACTTGTTACTTACCCACACGATGCACAAACAATTAAACTAATAATGATTTATTTGTAAAAAAACATTAATGTAACTCATATAAAACAAAATTTTTGTCAATTTCCACATTGTCGAAAGAGGCGCTTAATTACACATTATGAAAAATTATATCATATTATATTATGCATTAATAATGTTTGAAATACAACATATGCTTCAATTTTTACATATAAGAAAGAGCATAGCAACGCATTCAAAAATTTTGTATTATAATCTTAATAATAATAATAATAATAATAATAATAATAATTAAATAATAATATAATATTTAAAACCTCAGACTTTTTAATTCGGTGTCATCACATGTCCTATAACTATTTTGTAATATTTTTTTTTATTTTCTACTCATAAAAGTACTGTTTTTTTATTGATTTTTTTTTTGGGTCTCCTATGTATCCACCCACTATTTTACAATATTATCCTCTATTTTTTGTTTATAAAATTAAATTAAATTCCAATTGTAACTTTTTTTATTATTACTATAAATACAGAATCTAAACTATCTAAAACCGGACCATAATAAAGATATTAAGATTTTAAAAAATAGACATAATATATGAGACTGTAATAAAGATATCTATTATAAAACAAACCAAGTCCCCGCATGAGCATAATATAGATATCTATTATAAAAAAATATTTAACTAAAGAATATTATATTTTAACCCTCATGAGAATAGCCAAGTGCAACAATATTAAATAACTAAAAATCATATAATACAGTGCATTGCAAGGGCTAACTTGTAGTAAATAAATAAAGTAATTTTTTCCTTTTTTTGATATTTTCCTCTTTTTTCTTATGAGGAATTTTTTTTCATTTCTATGTTTCTTAGAATAGACATATTTTTCCTCCCTTTTTATACATATTTTTTTGTTATAATAATATAATAATAATAATAAAGACAGGTGAGTTTAAAAATACCCCCACCCCGGTTATTGAGTGGGTCCTTAACTAGTTTTAACCCTTAAAAGATCTATATCATGCTAGGATCCGGGGCCCACAATATTCATACTGGGCCCACAAGCTTTGGGCCCCAATCCACCTGCATGAATTATCAGAGCAATTCCTACGAGGAAGGAAGGAAACCACTCTCCCTCTGGATTGCCGAGAAGGATCCCGGTCTCTCACCATCCCAGCACAAATCATCTCAACCATCATTCCAAAGGTGCCCAACTTCTTCTTCTCCTAATCCCTTCATACCACTCCACACTTTTATCGAAACCAACCTTTTAACGATGTTAGTCTTTTTTCACCAGTATAGCAGTAGAGATCGAAGCATCATGCACCAGAAGATGTACCCGAACGTGGTGATAAGCATGTGGACGACGAGGCGGGGGGCGGGCTGGCAGACGGAGAAGGAGTACGTCCACAGAGTGGGGAAGCAGTCCGAGTGCAACTACTTCAACAAGCAGTCCACCATTGTGTCCAAGAGGTACCGTTCAAGCCCAGGAAAACGAGGGCACTCCACTCCACCTATTCCACCCTCACCACTATCGACATCGCCCCCGTTAAGAACGCGAAGGCAAAGGCGGCGACCGCACCTTCTCGTGCCGCCAAGGGGAAGAAGAAGGCTCGTAAGGATATAGAGGAAAGAGGATTGGATCGTGGAAATAGTGTTGTAGGTGGTGCAACTGGTGGTGTGGAAGATGTTGTGATGAAGATTGGGGAGGGAGTTGATGATGATAATGATCAGGTCTGAGATTCTGATCAGGTTAGCGATTCGTACTCTTGTCTTTGTTGTTCTTAGCGTTCCAGGATGATGGAATGGTTGTTGTTCTAGGCGTTCTAGGAGGATGGAATGGTTGCTGTCAATATTTAACTCTTGGTGATCAATGTATATTCATCATATACATTCCTGATCTTTGTGCATATAGAAGCTTCTTCATTTTTTTGTGAGATTAACTTATCAAAATAAGAAAGTTGCAATCGGAAGATCATGGTTTTGATTTTGGCTTTTTTCTTCTTGAGGTTCTTTTTGGTCTTCTAGTGGGATAGTTGTTAGTGGAAGGAAGTTTGTTTCTTAATGTTTCAATATTTGGTGGTCAGTTTTGAAGCGAAGATCATGGTTCATATTTTGACTATTTAGTTCAAAAAACGAAAAAAAAGTACCATACTAATACACCTTGGAAAAAATCATATGATCTGATTTTTTTTATCGTCATTGTCGTATTCACATCTCATGTGAAATTGAAATGGGTTTCGCATTGTATTTGTAGTTTAAAATGGTGTAGATTCAAAGTGTTATTCTGAAGGTGATTGTCGACAAAGAAGTTGAATTTTCAATACGGTGTTGCTGGAATTGAGTGCATGTTAATGTTGATCTCCATTGCTAGTAAGAAAATATAGCAAGTTTCAATGGCTAAATTTTTTCAATTCCAAAACACTAAAATATATGCAGAGAACTACAATGAATTAGGAGAGTGTTGATAATATTCGGGTATGAAATCCGCTTGGATTGGAATCTAGTTAATATTTTCATCAGTAAAAAGTTATGAAATTTCTGTTCTTAGGATTTAAAGGAGATAATAGATAGTATATTAGGTCTTCCAATCAGAACCATATCCAAATTAACACCCAAACAAATTCCTCTAATTCAAAAAAAAAATCAGATTAAAGAAGCTCTCGGATTGAGAAACGGTAAGAAATGTAGACTGCTCCTTCAAAGAAGAAACCTTGCGCTTCAGAAAAAATTAAGAAACAGAGGCCAAATCTTGTCCGAGCAAAATTTTAAGATAAAAGTGCGTAGAGAGCATCATCTTAACACCAATCTTTCAGTCAAACAAACATGATAGACATACTTGATAATATTTCTTTCATTTCCAGTTGAATTTTGTGTTCATTCTGCATGTGTTATCAGAGGCAGACTTGTACTGATGTTAATGCAATTGGCATTTTTTGTTGATTAAATTTTTTTTTCCCAAACCCAATTTGACATGGTCATCAGTCGTACACATTTATGCATCTAAACTTTCAACACAAACCTAATACTTGCGATAGGCAAGCTCCTGAACTGCTTCTTTGAGGTGTACCTCATTCCTCACACTTGCAGCCCACCTGCAATTATTTTGAACTCGCTCAATGCTTTGTTTTAAGGTACGGGCAAGTGATGGATTTAATCGAGTGGAGAAAAACTCTGTGACTTCTTTGACCTTTTCCTCTGAGGAGAACTGCCACACAAGAGGGTAGATGTTAAAGCAGGAAGATGAAATGCATATAGTCACGGGAAGGGTTAGGGTTAAGTATTGGACGATTTGATTCAGTAGCATACCTTTGAAACAATAATACTTATGAAACGACCCAGTAATAAACCAGCCCATGTTCTGGAGATATAGTCCCAATTATCCTGAGAAGCCATCAAGTAACTTATAAACATGGAAGCAGTGTATGGATGTTGCTAATCCTGTGGAAAGTTCATAAAAGAAGTATATGATAAAAATGTAGCACCTTGAGCCATGTCCATGCAACTTCACGCCCTTCCATGCGTATTCCAGATAGTCCATGAAAAACATCTTGACTTCGGACCTAATATCAATTAAATCTTTTAATCTTGCTGTTAAACAAGATATCTGTCAAATATTTCCAACTACGCTCATACTGCAGTAATAAAAAATACCTCCGTACTCAACAAGAAGTTCAGAACCTCAAGGACAATATCTGGGTCTGGACACATTGCCAAGGAACCTATATGACCAAAGAAAATGACAAATACCTTGAATCCAAATTATAAGAATTCTATAATAATATTTTCTCAAATTGTACGTTCCTCAGCTATTTTGTCATGCAG
This sequence comes from Piper longum, assembly GCA_032619315.1. Lineage (NCBI taxonomy): Eukaryota > Viridiplantae > Streptophyta > Magnoliopsida > Piperales > Piperaceae > Piper > Piper longum. Next base: position 10,734 of record JAVDBV010072221.1, read on the forward strand.
ATATCAATTACTCTGGACGCTCTAGATGTTTAGAATCAACATATGATCCCAAGTGTATCACTTTTCATTTGTAACTAAAGAAGTAGCATACCTAAAATCCGAACCTTCTCTTGGCTTAGGTCAGTCTTCCTATAGATTTGTAGAATAGACTCAAATCCAAACCTATTAGAAGAATTGGTCGTCCTCATAATAGAAACATATGCAGCCTACAAAAGAAAAGAGTTAAAAAAAAGAAAAAAAATTATAAACAATGTCTAGGTCCACATGAGCATAGACACAATAACTTATAAAAAGGGTCTTCACAGCTTACTTTTCTTGTGTCTGGAGGGAGTAATGAAGTATTTCCATCAAGGAATGAGAAAAAGCGTCTTTTCGCCTCAGTTTGTGTATGTTCCTCTCCAAAGATAACAAGTGCTGTCAGGATTTCCCCTCTCAACATGGCATCCAGATGACTTTCAGCATTGTTCCCATCCCAACCTAACTTCCTGAATGTAAATGAATGAATAAATATGTCCAAGTTCGCAGAAGAAGTTCAAGCAATAAAAGGGTGTCAGATCATAAACAGACCCAGATGAATTCTGAAGAAGATTAATAAGAAACTGTTTCACATCATTTGATAACTCAGGAGCAGCATCAGATACCAGCTTCAAGATTTTATAACTTATCTGCAAAGCATAACGAGGTTATGTAGAGCACATAAAGATAATTATGCAAAGACGACTAGGATAAGGTCAAGTACATCGACCAAGTATGAGAGCACTGAATAGTCAGCTTCCTCCCTATATGCCTCCATTAACAAGAGTAAAGATCTCAATGTATTCTTGGAAGCCATGCACAAGGAAAAGGCATCATCAAGGGTACCTGAAGCAATGTAATCAACATACATTAACTTCATGCCAAAGAGAACCTTCGGATTTGCATATGAAGCCAGAAGCAAAGCTTTAGGTAGAAGCATTTCCTTCTGAGGAACTGTTATTCAATTGCCAATTTGAATAACAGTTCAAGCCATTAAAGAAATAACTAAATTACCATATCTATCACTTGCTGGAAGGAAGCCAGACTCAATTGCATATCGAAGTCTTTTTCCAAGAATATCATCATACTTCACACGATAAAAACCGGTTTGGTCTACATTGAACTTGATCCACAATCTTTCAGGAGAGCTCCCTTCTATCTGTAAGCCAGCAGTTACATTTGAAGGCTCCACTATCTCTGTCACATTCAGGCTTTCATACTTGCCATGCATCAAGAAGCTCTTTTGGAAATTGTATGAACCACAGCATAATGTGATCGGAACAATCCACTGGCCATCCCCTTTGTGTCCACTCAACAAGAAATGTGACTGCATACACAAGATGATTACTAAGACCTTCTTCATAGTCAGTGTGAGTTTGGAAGTTTCTTTCTTGATTACAGTTGAGAAGTTTCAGTTTATTTCATGAACCCACAGTTCAATGAGCTCAAAGTAGTGGATCCCCATAATCAAGTATCTTCCAATTTAAGGTAAACACATGAACATAAATACACACGCGCACACACATATTAAAGCAACTATAATAATTAAAGCTAATTCCTCCTTATTAATACCTGCTCAATTTTTAACCAGTTGTCCTTGATTTCTACGCACAGTACGGGATATCCTTTCTGCTTTGTCCAAGAATTCATGATCATCTTCACTGGCTGACTGGACTCTTCTTCTAGGACAGTCCATAAGTCTTCTGTCTTTGCATTTGAGCAAGCATATCGCTTTATGTATGATATGAGAGATCTCTAACAACAAACACGAAGTATTAAATAATTAAATATGTATTCACAAAAAAAAATTATCTACAAGGCATTGGACGGGTTTTACTTTTATCATAGTAAAATCATCCATAAATTTTTAAATATACTATTGGAAATGCTCTACAGTATATGCTTTCATGATTCCAAATTTTAATAAAACAACATATCAATATCTGTTTCAAGTTCAAATGATGGAGCAAATGAGTAAAGGTCCAAAGAGAAACAAAAAACTACTCATTTAGTTTAATCAAAAACCTGAGTGTAGAAAATAACAGACTAACAATTAAAGCACGTGTGAGCAAATATTTATTTGATTGCAAATCCAAAAATTCATTCTCTTGGCCTAAATCTACCACAACCCCATTTTCAATACATAGAGGCAAAGGCAGATAAAAATAGGCAGCTATGCAACTTGACAATCTTTTAGGTTCCAAAATCTTTAGAGGTTGTTGAACAAAAAAGGACCACATCATTGACAAAGTTAATAGACACAATGTAAGTGTTTCACATTAAAAAAGATCCATCCCTTCTTTTTGGTTGCTGCAAAGGAAATACAGAAAAATGTTCTGTCACACAAGGTCGAGGCATTATATGTATTAGACGCTTTATAATGCCATACCAAAGTTTATACGATACCTCACAAGCTAAACGTAGTTCTCTACGCACTTGTGTCTTGGATTTTGAGCTCGAAAAATAAAAACAAATGACCAAATATGATCAACCATATGTCAGGTAGATCAATTAATTATTGCATGGTAGCGTAAAAGCATAAAATTCATAGCCTTTTCCAGATTCCATATCTAAAAGTGCTAAATACTGTGTAAATAACCAAAAAAAAAAAAAAGAACAGCATGTCTTGGGAAAAGCAAAATTTCCTGTCCATGAAAGAAATATGGAAGAGACCCATTACACACCTGAAAGCATTCAGCACCAAGATAATTATGCAGCATTCTAATAACAGATGCGCCTTTCCTATAGCTAATGGCATCAAAGATTTCATCAATCTCACGGGAATGGTTTACCTCCACCTATAAGAAAAATAGAAAGGCATCAAAGGATTTGGACCAAAAGGCATCTCTGTGTCAAAGAACATCTCTCTGTCAGAGAACTAATATTTGCTTCTCGTTCATAACTTAAATGTTAAAGGTCATAATGTCAAATAGTATGTAAGCAAGCGCCTCCAATGTTATCACATGGAACCTCAATAGCTTTAGTGCTGCCGATAGTTCTATAAAGCATTACCTCAATAGGATGTGATTCTGCTAATCCATCTAGCTTAAGCCCCTCAGTCGTTTGAGCAAGAAACTGATTCCAAACTTTCCAGTCAGGAAACAGTTTATCAGTGGCCAAAAAGCTGACCTAGAAGAATAAACCGTTGGTTTACAATTATATTTTGATGTAAAAAAATATAACTATACATGATAGAATCTGTTTAGGTAATACCCAAGTTGCAAAACCCTCATTAAGCCACAAGTGAGTCCACCATTCCATTGTCACCAGATTCCCAAACCACTGGTGGGCCAACTCATGAGCAACAACAATAGCAACCTGATACAAGATAATCAAAATAAGTACATTTTACAGATTGGCATGAATGATGAACCAGTCAATAAAAAAAATGCCCAGAATATCCAGGGATTTAAGTGTCTTAGTGATACATTACTCTTTGTTTGTTACCAGCAGAAGAATGTTGTTCATCATATAATAAAGCTGTTTCTCGATAAGTAATTAAACCATAGTTCTCCATGGCCCCAAGAGCAAAATCAGGAATTGCAACCATGTCCAATTTGGACAGAGGATAGGGAATCGCAAAGTACCTGCAATAAGTTACATGCCCATAAATCCGGATTTTTATTGTGTTAGCTCAAAAAATTCTAACAACTAAATGATGTACTTACTTTTGATATAGATCTAAAGTCTTTACAGCAACATTTAAAGCAAAATGTCCGAGATTGGACTTACCTACTCGAGAATAAACACGAACTTGGATTCCTGGTCAACACCACAACACAAACCAACATAACAATTAAGACGCATACATAACATGTAAAGCAGCAATAATCTATGAATAAAAAATAAGAAAAAAGCTATGAAAAAAACAAACCATCAGGGTTAAAAGCCTCCACATGATCTAAGTAGCCAATCACCACGGCCACTAAGTATGTTGACATGATTGGTGATTCCTCAAAAGTTACTTTTCTGTGATTTCCAACGATAACTTCACTGACTACTGGCATGTTGGACAGTGCCACAAGGTCTAATGGCACTTCTAGAGTTAACTTGAACCTAGCCTGTGAAAATTCAAGTTCCACAAAGAAATAAAAACAATCAATCAGCAACAAGAAGAAACACAACAAGCAAACAACCCAATCATCTCTTATCCACTCAAAGTGAGAAGATGAGAGCAGAAAACATACTTTAAAAGCAGGTTCATCCCAGCATGGAAAGCAACGCCTAGCATCGGCTGGCTCAAATTGTGTAACTGCCATATTCCTCTCTTCCCCATCAGTCTCGTACATACTGAAATAGAATGAGGATCAAATTTAACATAATTTTATATCTATTTGTGATTGAATATTACTAACAACATATTAAGCATCTAACAAAACTATGCTTAGATAATCCCATTTTGAATACACTTCAAATTTAAGAAGGATTATGTGCTCTAAGTTCACTTAGATTTAATAGCTAAACGTGGCATATGAGTTGGAATGAATAATAGTATTGCTAAACCAAATTCAACTATAATTAGAATATATAATTGAAGTAACCTATATATATATATATATATATATATATATATATATATATCTTTTATCCTATGCATATAATAAACAAAACTGAAGACTTTTAACCTGGATTTGCCATAGGTCCACTAACAATTTGACAACATTAGCCCTCCTTATTCTAATTAAGAAAATGAAATTACAATCTTAGCCTTTCATTATATTTTGAAAAAACTAAGAAATAGTATTTGGAACTCCAAATCAGACAGATTTAGATTCTGTTTTGAGGTTAACAACTTTTGAGCAAGTAAATATCCTTTATCACCATCTTCTTCTTTGTCATCCACCCGCTAGCCGGAAATTAAGGTTCAGGAAATCCTAATTCAACTAATTAGTAATGATGTACAAGCATTCTAATCTGTGCCAACTAGTAACACTAACAAAGTGAGTGTCACCAATACTCAACTACGATTAGATTTTACCCACCTTGAAAAGATTTTCAATTACATTACAATAGGATAAAAATAACTCTCTCGAGGCTCTAAGCTGATTTGGCTTTTCATAAAAAGTGGGAAAATGTTTGAATCAGAAACATATAATTTTAATATTTTATGATAAATAAAGAAACAGCAGTATCAGAATCATAATCAAGAAGCAGAAATTGAGCAAACCTTCTATAGAAACCTCTCATTTTGTCATTCAAGACGCCATCAAAACGAACACTCAAAATCCCACTTCCCACAGGCAGGCAATCGTCAAACTCCAGCGCCAAAATCTCATCTTCCTCCCACAAATACACCTCCACCGGCCGAATTCCCTGCCACCGAAACAAAACAAGTTGAGCTCATACCAAAGAAAGAAAAAAAAAAAAAAAAAGATTAAA
>JAVDBV010072237.1:0-11473 GCA_032619315.1 Piper longum
GCTTGGGATAGTGAACCAGGAAACTAATGGGTCATCCCTCAATCAAATAGTAGCAATCGAGTTCGACACTCGGAAAAGCGATTCGGGCGACATTGATTCCAATCATATTGCTTTGAATGTGAATTCCATGAACTCAATTTCTCAATTTCCACTTGATAGGTCAGTAGTTAATCTTTCAGGTGGAATGGACGTGTCGGTGAAGATCATGTACGATGGGAAGCTGGGTAATATGACTGTGGAGTTGTCAATGGGCAATGGAACAGTATCAAACCAGCAGCCTATTTTATATTACTCATTCCTCTTGAATCTAACTAATTACCTACCACAAGAAGTCTTTGCTGGATTTTCGGGTTCAACGAGCAACTTTACCGAGCTAAACTGTGTTAGATCATGGAACTTCACTAGCACTGAGATAGGGAAGGGGCCATTAGGTCTATTGGAATGGGTGGGCATAATTTTTGCTGCAATCCTCTTCCTAGTGTTAGTAGTGGGACTGATATATTATATTGTTTGCAAGATAAAGCAAAACAGGGCTGCTATTGATAGAAATGCTTCAGGGCTTGACCTATCTACTTCCAAGCAGTTTAGGCTAAGAGAGCTCGCTGCTGCAACTTCCCATTTTGATAATACCAGGATTCTCGGGAGAGGTGGGATAGGTTTCGTGTACAAGGGGACGTTGAAAGGAGTTGAGGTTGCAATCAAGAAATTCATCATGGTGAATCCTTCTCGGGGGGAGAAGGAATTCTTCTCAGAGGTGACCACCATTGGCCTCCTCAACCACCCTAATCTTGTTAAATTAATTGGTTGGTGCAATGAAAGAGGGGAACTATTACTAGTCTACCAATATATGAGCAATGGGAGCTTAGACCATATTTTATTCAATAAGACCGGGGATCAGACAAGTGCAATTTTGAGCTGGCCAGAAAGGATCAAGATACTTACTGATGTGGCTTCTGCTCTGATTTATCTCCATGACGATTCTCAACATCCCCTTATATTTCACAAAGACATTAAAGCCAGCAATGTAATGCTTGATGCTGAAATGAATGCTTACCTGGGGGACTTTGGACTTGCTAGATCAGTTCAGGAAGGCAGCTCTCATCACACCACTAAGGTAGTGATCTTAATTTTGATGTTTGGTATGTATGCCATGATGATTCTTATAAAGTAACACAGGTTGATACGGCTCAAACGTGAGCTGAACTCATTTGTAATTTGTGGAGTTTTTTTCATGTTTCACCAGGTTATTTCTGGCACAGCCTGCTACGTCGCGCCGGAGTACTGCACCACCGGCCGGGCAAGCATTAAAACCGACGTCTATTCATTTGGAGCTCTAGTTGCGGAGGTTTGTTGTGGCGAGAAACCAACCGAAAATCGCGCTTCGCCTTGGACCAACAATGTGATCATCCGGATAGGACAATTTCAGAGGGATGGAAACATATTGGGAGCAGCTGATCCCCGGCTGCGGGGGGAATTTGATGTAGAAATGATGAAGGTTGTCATGAACTTGGCTCTTTCTTGCTGTCAATCTGATGAAACTCAGAGACCCACTTCATCTTTGGTTCTAAAAGTTCTAAGGGGGGAGGAGAGTTTACCTGACATATCTGAGCAATGGCCACAATCTGCTTTCCCAGACACTCCATTAACTTCATCAAGGAGTACTCCAGCAAAGACCTTACAGGAACATTTGGATGAAGACAGACCCATACATTATGCAGTCACAGAGATCAGTGGAAGGTGAAATCGTGAATATTTTTTATTAGACAATAAATAAGTGCATCCGAGTCATGTTCAGTTCTTTCTGGAGTCAGGTTTTTCAAGTAAGGGAAGTGAATAATGTAAGAATGGCTTCTTAATAGCCAGAAATATCACGACAACAGTCATGTTTTTTGGGCTGTGAATATGGATATATCTATGTAATATACGAAAGCAACATTCACTTTGTCATAGAGCCTCCATAATGCTTCTCCAGGTCGGTCCAATGAATAATAAATAATTTAAATATGTTAAATTTATTTTTTATATATTGTCTCACATAATAATTTAATTATATATTTTTTTATGAATATTTTTTTTGAATTATATAAATTAATTAAAATACGACGGTTATAAAAAATATCAAGGGTCATGGTCCCCAAGTTAGATAAATAATCATCTCTAGAAATCACGTAACAATTTGGAATATTCAAGTTACATATCAAGGGTCAGGGTCATGGTCCCCAAGTTACATATGTAAACCATTATTTCTAATTTATTATGATGGACCAAATTAAAAATTTTAAAAATTATGAAGTCGCATCTATAGAATCTCTATAGTCACAATAAATTTATATCAATGGTCATGGTCCCCAAGTTAGATAAATAATCATCTCTAGAAATCACGTAACAATTTGGAATATTCAAACCCATAGATTAGAATTCGGTTTTTTAAGATTAAGATACTATTTTTTGAATAATATTATTATTTATATTTTACATTCAAGTAATTTTTGTGTAAATTATTTGTCAAAATCTAATATATTTATTTTTATCATATGCACGTAAGAAATAGTAAAAATGTTAATTAATTTATTATTTGTTTATAACTAATTATTAAAATTGAGAAAGAATCTTAATTAGACCAAGTAAAGATATCGAACTAGAGTCAAATTACATCTAATATTCTTTTAAATAATTAACAAATGAAAATTCTAAGCTAAATGCAAAATTTGGAAATTTTGATATAAATTAAAATTATCGTGCTTTAAAATATTATCTTTAAAAGGTATCCATAAAGCCTCGCACGAAATGCTGCAATGTTTATGGGACAAGAATTATTAATAGAGCGGCAGCGCAATTGGACTCGGCTTACCCTCGGCTATTCCGTCATAGACGACCCCCAATGCATGGTTTTGGTGTGTTTTGAGCTCTTAAGCATATTTTGTCACAAAACATGATTATTAGAGCCGCCGGCAACTTTTGCGGCTGTTTGGATATTATGTATGTGATATGGCTGCATCCTTCATAATAATTTTAACTTGATAGAAATTGCTGGTTTCTTCAAAATTGGAAGTTGCAGCAGTGAGTTCTCTTAGTTTAAATCGTTTACATCCCTCGAATGGTAAACAGGTCTAACCCTCCCTGAAGCATTTCTATCAACAACGACCAAGGGTGAGCATACTTCAAACTTCAGTGTCAGTTCGGTTTGGGTTTACAAAAAATTTGATTCGGGTCGGGTTTTAACATTGGGTAACCGAACTTAATAAAAAGAAATTTGGTTCAGAATCGAACCAAACTGAAACCGACCGAAAAACTAAAATTTATTATAAAAATACTTAATATTCATGTTTTATGTGGGTAACTATTACTTTATTTTAATTTATTTATTTATAGTTTATTTGAGATGTTTGATATAATATCTATAGAATATTTTTTAATATGATTATGATGGTTAAATAATATTTATATTTGATTTATTATAAAAAATTTAATTAATTTTAATATATTTATCATAATTTGGTTTTTTTATAATTGAACCGAATCGATTGAAGTTGTTCGATCAATTTCGGTTCGGTTTTGGGGGCATGCAGGGGGGGTGGTTCGGTTCGGTTCTGGAATCAAACCACCAAACGACATTTCGCTCCAATTTGGTTCAAACTAAACTAACAATTATTCACCCCTAACAACAACCAGGTTTTGTTTCTTTATCTCACAACGAGTGCAATACATTTGCCCCATTACTAGTGTACTCCTATGAGTAGGGTTGCCAACAGGTCTGAATAAACTGGGTACCCAACTCGACCAAAAAATACATTATTCGGGTCCAATCATATTAAATTCCGGTCTTAAAGTTCGGGTCTTTATTAATACCCATTTTATATCGAGTCCAAGTCCTAAAGAATCCGACCCTACAAGAACTTGAACTCGAAAATAAATTAATTTTTTTTTAAATTTTGATTTTCCTTTATATATTTTAATATATATATATATAATATCTTTTTGAATATATTACATTTTATCATAAATAAGAAAAAATATCATAAAATATATAAATTTTGTGTGTTTTTATGTAAATGTATCTAATATATTTATTATTGGTTTGAGTTTGGGTTTTTTTAACCTGGTCCAGGTCTAAACAAAGGAAAATACCTATATATAAATTTGGGTTCGGGTCCGCGTCTTTGAAATTGTGTTGGGTTCGGGTCCAGGTCTTTGATATAGTGTTGGGTTCGGGTTATGTAAAACCCGGACCGACCTCGCACATATGGCAACCCTAACTACAGGAAGATGCCTGCACCTATAACAATGTCCACTCATTTTAGTAAGCCTAATTGCCCTTTTCCTACCTCGGTGATAGTGAAGCTATGTGATATAACACAGTTCAACTCCGCAAAGGTGCTAGTTGAAGCCGAAAATACATTACTAGTGGTAGGTAATTAGTCAGATTTTCAGCTGAAAGATTAACTACTTACCTATCTAATGGAAATTGAGAAATTGTGTTTGAGGATGTGTTGGTGAAGATTAATTATGATAGGAAGTTGGGTAATATGAACGTATAGTTGTCAATGGGCAATGGAATAGTATCAAACCAACGTATTTTATTTTTTTCATTGCTCTTGAATTCATCTGAATCCTACTCCAAGGTCTTTCTAGGATGCACGGCTTCAACTAGCGCATTCACAGGGCTTAACAGTGTTAGATCATGGAATTACTTCACCAGGTAGAAAAGGGGCAATTAGGTCTACTGAAATGGGATCGGCTTTGTTACAGGTGTATTCCTCTTCCTCATGGTAGGATAAAGAAACACAGAGGGGTATGATTTGTCCATTTAGGAATCCAAGCAGTTTAGGCCAAAATAGCTCACTGTTGCAACTTTCAATTTTGATGAAACCAGGATTCTCGGGAGGTGGGTTTGGTGCAGTGTACGAGGGGACGCCAAAAGGAGTTGAGGTTGGAATCAAGAGAATTATGATGAATTCTTGTCAAGGGGAGTACTTCTCAGAGATGACGACCATTTTCCACCCTAATATTGTGAAGTTGATTGGTTGGTGTAGTGAAAGAGGGGAAACTATTACTAGTCGACAAATATGAGCAATGGGAGCTTAGACCAGATTTTATTCTATCATGGGGTTCACACAACTACACGTTTGAGCAGGCCACAAAGGAACAACTGATCAAGATTCTTATTGGCGTTACTTCTGACCTTATATACCTTCGTGATGATTCTCAACATCCTCTAATAATTCACGAAGGCATAAAGTCAAGGAATATAATGCTTGATGCTGAAATGAATGCCTGCCTGGGAGACTTTGGACTTGCTAGATCTGTTGAGGAAGGGAGCTACTAAGGTAGTCTTAGTTTCTTGTTTGATGTGCATACCATGATTCTTATTATCGACGAACACAACTGATACAGATCTAATGTATGTGAGCAAAACTCGCTTGTTATTTGGAGAGTTTTCATGTTTCACTAGGTGATTTCTAGCATAGCCTGCTACGTTGCGCCGGGCAAGCAAGAAACCCGATGTCTATGCATTTGGACCAAAGATGTGATCATCTGGAATTGGCAATTTCAGAGAGAGGGAAACATATTGGGAGCTGCTGATCCTCGGCTTCAAGGGGAATGCAAAATTCTTTTGTATTCCGTCATCCGGTGAAAAATGAGGGGCCCGCCTCGAGTGTTAAAAATTTTCCATTGAACACAATATTTTTTTTCTTTTTCCAAGCAAACATACAGAATGTTTGTTATTAATTAAGAAGAATGATCTTGATGATACATTCTGGTGGCGCTCCTTCCTGGCACGGGAAATGCAGAGAAAGCACAGGTGATGTATCCAAAGAACAAGAAGTAATAGCGTCGCTAAGATCTAAGAGGAAGAGCTTTGGGCACATCAAAGCATGCATATTACTTTTGTTTGCCATGCATTGTACATAGTAAATACACACTGACCTTCAATGTCTAACATTTAAATTAGATTTTTTTAAAAAAAATTAAAATCTATCTGTAAGATATTAAATTATTATAATTTAACTTATTATTTAATGAAAATTTTCTATTAAATCAGAGTTGATCTCTATTAATATTAGCTGCACGGGGCACAACATCTTCCCTAGTTTAATTAAACCCCGTACTCAGTGATAGCAAGCACATACATCGCGCTTCTTACTGTATTATCCATTCTTGTTTCTTCTGAAAATAATATTCTCTATGCAGATGCCGTTTAACTTCAATTCTGCAACAATCCGTTCGTTCCCAAGAGAAATATTGCCGCCGCCCTCTTAATTTACCCATATGTGGTCCATCTTTGCTTTAAATCATGCGTTCATCAATCAGAAGTAGCTGAAAAAAGAATATAAAGTACGAACAAGCTCAGAAAGATCAAGGTCTCAAACTTGGTCACCCAATAAAACAAACAAGGTATGCTCTGCCCAGGCAGTTTACTTCAACCAATGATGACAGTTTCCTTGACGAGGAGACTGGTTCCCAGCTGATGAAATGGTCTATAAAGAAACACGCAGAGGCACCAAATGGCCTGCATGCAGAATATATGCAGCATAAGTACCTCAAATCCACGCTTTTATTTTTTATTTGTAATCACTTGAGATAACTGTTGCCTTGTCTCCACCGTGCTTGTCTTTTGTCTGTTCCCTTGTTGCCTTCTTGCCGTTTGTGCTCTTCTTATATAAGCTTTGCACCTCTTTCCAGGCCGCCTCTCCTCTTCTAGATGGCAATAATGCTCGTCCGAAGTCCTATTTTAATTTCTCCATTCACTTCCATATCATGTACTATAGCTAGCTCCATTGTGGGTCTACGTCACTTTGCTGCATACTGCTATGTTCTGAGTTTCAACTTGACATAGTTCATGTTCCCCGCATGACACAGGGAAGAGGCTCTGAAGTGGTGATAGCTCGGCACAGAAATGACCATGAAGTATCTGAACTAATCACTCCTCTCGAGATGTCATCGCCGCCACCATTTCCAGGCCTAAGCCAGCTGACAGCTCTTGTCAATTGAAAGAATCATGAAATTGTTGTCTGGAGAGAAGTAAGCTTTTTCAGCCTGGTCAGTCGCAACCAGGCTCTTCTGCAAGTCGTGACTTCTCTTTATGGCTGTTGCAACTACACTTATAATAGGTGATAGAAAGACAGATTCAACATCTGAAAAGTAATCATAGATCAGGAGCTGAAGTGTGCTTAAATGTTTGTAACCATTTCCCATTGTGTACTTGTCTGGGTGCTTTCCACTGTGATAAGCATTTTTTAACTCTTGAGTTGTGCATCAGGCCAACAATCAGACGCAAAAAGAGAAGAACTTCGAATATGTCACCACTTAAATCGCACTGAATGAAGTTGCGATTCAAGCAACAGTTTCAATCTTAAGTGGATACATTAAACGCTACATCAAGGATAAAAAGTTCAGAGAAATGCTTTCCTGTAACTGCCTATCTTGCCTTGGATTGAACTCATGGAAAGACCCTGATGTCACTGAGAATGGAGTTTTGACCAATCTTAAACAGACAATTTAAACTGTAGACGAAGTTGTACTAGAAGAAATTGAAAATTCGAGAAATTAAAGAAGGCTTCTTTGCAGTTAAGTGTGATAGCGGGCTTGAACACAAGAGAGTTGAAAGATGACTTCACATCCAGCATTCCCAACTCACACTTAGCAGCCTGTGCGCATAGCTACCTTAGTGTCATCTGCCAGCTTCAAAAGAAAGACAGAATTTGCTCAAAGCATCTTCTAGAGGTCTTTTGTGAGTCACCCTACCAGGCAATATCATGTTTGCTGCGTGATCTGTAAGAACACTTGTTCCTTCCTCATTTGTCTCATTTGAGAGTTTGGTTGATCGAGAAACCAAAGCTGTAACCGACACATCAGTTGGCTCAGAAAATTGGAGATCATCGAGAAAGTGTACAACGAGGCAGCGCACAGCAGCACATACCAGTTTGCAGTATATTACAAAGAGTGGCTTACAGATGGAATTGAAGCCCCAACAGTTCCGTCAGGTTCTATCCCCACAATATCTCCTCACATATGCTCACCTACAGAATCTTGTGAACCTTCTCCAAGGCTTAATTAGATCAACTCAGACATGCAGATGCCACCGATGAGAAGAAAGCTGTTTGAACCTTTTGAACCAAACGATGCAGAGGATGAGGATGCATTTACCTCTTGTACAAGAAGCTTAGAGAATATGAGGGAGGAGAACGAGCGCATAAACAATAACTACCACAAAAAGGCTCAGGTTATGCAAGAAGACCCACACAAAAAAATAGAAGAGCTCGATTTATATAATGTAAGTCTTTCTCTTCTTTCTCCAGATCGCACTTTGCTTCGATTGCAGATGAATGACAAAGAAGAACTATAATCCTCATCTATCCTCCCTCTCCCTCTCTCTCTTTCATGTACATTATGATGTACCATTAGAATGTTTTTTCAAGAGTTGACAATGCAAGCAGTGTGAACCACTATCCTCTCATTTATATAGGTTGTCATAGATTTTTGCTGATGCAGAAAACGATGGTGGGCATGTCTTTGATACGACAAAGGGAGCTCAACAATTAATTCAAGAATTGAAGGAACTTGATGTTCGAAGGGGAAAATGCTCAATGCCATCAACCTGTCTCAGCAGATAGTGTGCCTCATCAACTCACATGTGAAAGCAAATGAGCTTACTCTGAAGAAGCTTGCTAAAACTGTTTTTCAGCTGCCGCTGAAATAAGAATGTATCGAATCAATCTCCGCTACCTCTTCATATCCAAATGTAATCCCGTGGTTGATCATGTTTAATTAATATCTATAAAATGGGTTACACATTGATTCATTTTGAATTTGATATGTAGTTTTTCAATTGCAGAGCAATGTAGAACCTTCACCTGTAAGTGAACTTGACAAAATTGGTCTTCCCTCTACAATTACTGGCGGCGAAATCCCAACCATATGCACCAGGTATAATTAATTGTCACCCCACATTTCATACATTACACCAAATAATTTTAGACTGATAGATAATAATTTACCAGTGGAAAGCCATGTGGGCATTCTAAATACTATGAAGATACCACTATCTTCTCCAGTATTCCAAAAGATTTTATCTGCCCTTTAAGTAGCCAGTTGTTTGAAGACCCTGTGACACTTGAAACTGGTTAAACCTTTGAAAGGGCAGCCATTGCAAACTGGTTTAGTCAAGGCAACAGAGCTTGTCCTGCAACGAGAGTAACTCTTCAAAATATTGCAGTTCGAGTAACAAACCTTGTTCTGAAGCACGTTATTGATGGCTGGAAATCAAAGTTCTGTAAAAGCCTTCTCATCTTAGCAAACCAACTTGCTGAAGATCCATCCGATCACAATCACAAGTCTAAGTCTAAAGGGGATTCAGCCATAATGATATTACAGATGCTTCTTGCAGAATTTAATGCTGATGAGAAACTAGAAAATGCAAAACTCCTTATATCTCTTGGAGGTTTACAGTTTCTACAACGAGAGATTCATGAAAAGGCTCGCATTGCAGCACTTTTGACATGTTGTATCAAAGCTGATGAGAATTGCAGAAACTATATAGCAAGAAGAATAAACAAGCTAAGTCTCGTTGATATCCTGCACAGTGATGAATCTAGGCATAGAACAAATGCAGCTCTACTGCTAGTTGAATTGATCTGCCTTCACAGGTTGGTTAAAAAGCATACTTGTCCTTCAAAACTAGTTCTACACATTCTAGCTCAAAACATTTATGTTCTGAGACTTGTGCACTAATTTGACAGGAAAACTTCAGTGACAACATTCTTGGGCAGCTTTCAGAGTGAGAAAATAGTCAATATACTTCAAGTACTTCTTACATGCCTCAAAGAATCACAACCAGAGCATAAGCCTCTTGTTGCCGTGCTTTTCCTGAACTTTGATCTGGTAACGTGTCAAATTTTGTCAGCAGAACAGTGAATTGCAATTATTCATTTAGGAAATTGTGCACTTCTTTCTTTCAAAAGATAACACTAGATGAATTTGAAAGAGCATAAGACTGCTCTTCTGCATGATATGGCCAACTGGCCACTAGCTACTGCTGATGTTTCTTTGTAATTACAAATACCTTGGCTAGATTTTCATTTGAAGATCATTCATTAGTTCGCTTCTCGATTGAACAGATCATTTTTTTTGCAGGAAAGAACAAAAAAGAACATCATTTATAGAGAAGAAGCTGTAGATGCAATTACAGTAGCTTTAAATTCCAGTTTGACAGAAGAAAAAATTCGGAAGCAGACTTGCAGAGCGCTTTCATTACTTGGAGGGCCATTCTCAACTGCAGGAGAGCTACAGATTGCAGCCTGGATGTCGAAGAATGTGGGGTTTCATGACAGCCCACACAATAAAAATGATGACAAGATAATAGAAATTGATCAACTGAGTTCAAAGGTATGCCAATGTCTGGATAACATCACCCTCTATAGCATACACATTTTTGGATCCGTCGAGGCTCAAAATATGATACTGCCTTAATGAAGGTAATTTTCATATACAGCCTATCACTGACAAATGATGAACGGGAAAGTTTCATGCAAAGCCTATTTCTGACAGATGATGAACAGGGAACATTGACAGCCTATCACTAACAAATGAGCCTTGACATTTTCAGCAGGATCAAGACCAGGAAGCAAAAGAAGAATGGCCCAACAACTTGGCTTTGACATTACTTTCATATGGAAGGAGACCATTTTTGAAGGCATCTCAAAGTGTGTATGTAAAACCCACGATTCGAGTCAGGGTTTTATATTTAGAACTGGTCGATTCGACCGTTATTTCGAATCGAGTATGTTTCAGAACACGTGTACTGAGCCGATGCCTGTATGAGCTATGAGGGGTTATGTGTACCCAAGTATATGATGATAACGTCATGAACAAAGCAGAAAAGAATGAGTTATCAGAATATATGAGAGTATGCAGTCCAATTTTTTTTTATTATGCAGTTTGATCGTATAATTAGTTTTAGGCCGTCTATCGCGTTAGGACGCGTTACGGGTAGTTTGGATGGGTTGATAGTTATAGAGCATGTCATTATGATATTTTGGTGTTTATTTTATTTTATGGGATTTTTCCTTTTTTTTGGATTTTTTTTAGATTTTATTACGAGAATAATTATTTTGACTCAAGACGGAGTCGAGTCAAGTTTTATTTACGAGTATGCCATCAGTTCATTTCCAACCCCGACGCTTCCTCCCCTTTTCCAAAAACCCTACCCGCTCCTCCCCATGCGCCGCCGCCCCTGCTGTCGGCACCGCCCGGCCGCCAACCAGCGCCGCTCTGCCCCACCACACCGTCGCCGTGTTGCCCCGACCAACCCCGGCCCTCACCCGGTCGCCGTGACACCAAAACCGCCGCGGCTAGCGCCGCGCCCGCGAATGTTCGCGTCGCCGATTCCGGCGCCGCCGACTGCCGCCGTCGCCTTCCAGTGGTGGCCTCGTCGTCGTCGACCTCCCAGCTACCATCCCCGATGTAACACCCC
>JAVDBV010072245.1:0-21369 GCA_032619315.1 Piper longum
TTGGTGTCATCTGGAACCTCACCAAGACATGTTTCCTCCGCATGTGGTGAGGGGGAGATGATTCGGGTATTGTGATGTGTGAAGGGGAGAATTGTTGGGTTAATCCCACATCCCATTTAGGTGACTTGTATATAGGCTAATGGGAAAGCCTTAATTCTTAAGCTAGCTTTTGGATTAAGAGAGGCCCATGAACCTCTTGCAAGTCACTTTTGGGGCCCGAAGGGCCCAACATCTTTGACTGTGGATGAATCTGAATTCGTGGAGTTAAGGTTGCAATACGTGCCCCTTCTATCTCTCACCTTACTCTATTTTCCTCACACTGGAGGAGTTGCAACATACTAAGATAAATATGCGGATGTGTCGGCCTTATTGATTAATCTTTCTAAGTCATCAATTCTCGTTCTACGTGATCTTAGGAATCCAACCACTAGAGGGAGGCTGGCAATACATAAGGTACACTTGAAATTTATTAGTACTATATATTCATAACATACAAAATCAAGTTAAAAAAAAAAATCAAGCCAGGGTCCGACAGAATTACTAAGGCAATACCTCAAAAAATGGAATTGTGATGCTGGGTCTTGGGTAGAGACATGCGATATTTTATAGTAGGTAAAATAACATTTCAGACAGCGAAAGAATGGTCAAATGTCCAGGAAGATCAGTTATTACGAGTTATATTTGACATTCAAATATCCCCTTAGAAGAAAACTTGTCTAAAACTATCTACAGAAAGAAGGGGCAGAGTTATTGAAATCAACGGCTAGAATAAAACTCCATTACTGCTACTGTCATTTCTTCTTCTTCCCATCTTTCTTGAAAGATTTTCTGAAATTCTCACTTCTCATGTCTATTTTTCATCGTTTAACTTTATTCAACAAAAATTAAATATAAAATTTGGTCATTTGAGCATCAAGGGACCATCTTCAACAACATATTTAAAATATTATTTTA
The DNA here is from genome assembly GCA_032619315.1 of Piper longum. Taxonomy (NCBI): domain Eukaryota; kingdom Viridiplantae; phylum Streptophyta; class Magnoliopsida; order Piperales; family Piperaceae; genus Piper; species Piper longum. Next base: position 955 of record JAVDBV010072245.1, read on the forward strand.
ATATGGCAAAGTGACATATACAATAGCAAATATCCACGGAAAAAAAACAAGGCCATCGGTTACTAGACGATGGGTTGGGAGGAAAGCTTCATGTGGCTCTTCTTGCTCTTGCTTTTTTCTTCCAAAGTTGAGGACTTTGGGATGTTCGTGACTGAAAGAAATATAATTGTGATCATTTAAGGGCAACAGAGAAGAGAAAGTGGGATGGCAGTCTTATCAAGACTCAAAGCAAATATTTAATTGAGACTCAAGGTAGCATGCAGAGGGGTTTTGCTGTGCAATCTCAAAGAAAAAATTATCTTGAATGGGTTGAGAGCATCACGGATCCATAAATGAAGAAGAACCAGGGTCAAAACAACTGTAAGCTTATGCAAACCATACGGGGCTATGCTCGTACTCGTCACAAAGAAAAACGACTGGATTGTTATTTTTAAATAAAAAAAAGTGACAGTAACTTTAACAAAAAAGAATAAAATGCAATACAAGCATATAAAAAAATAATTTCAATTTTGACGGTAAAATTTTGCAAATATTTTAATTAAATAGGTATTAATGAGAAAAATATTTTAATTCAAGTAAAATTTTAACATTAAATAAAATTTATCATTTTCAAAATTTTAAATTTTTATAATATCATACTCCAAATTTTTATAACAATAAATAAATAAATAAAAATTTTAAATTGTGCAGAATTCCTAAATTGAGTAAAAATTATCAAGTAACAAATTGTAATCCGTGGATCGGATCATCTTCAACTCATATCAATTTAAATATTTGTCGAATATATTCTATATCTAAAAAGTCTAAATCCAAATCCGATTCTGAACTATTTGAATACAATCAAGCTAGATGTGAATGAAATTTTAAGATATCGGATATATGAATTTTTCTCTCTTGTATTAAATTAAGGAGTTTATAACTTGGTTAATAACTATTTGCAGTAAAAAAATTAATAACACCCTTGATTTTAATTAGCAGCTCCCCCTCTAACTGCACCCCTTAAACAAGCCGAGTTATTTAATAGTCCTGACCAGGTGGCGGTGTTGTTTATATCTCTTTCACAATGCAAGAAAAATAAGCTTTCGACATTGACACCCCTCCACTGATATCTGCGCCGGCGTCGAGAAGTTCGACACCCGGGCGATATTTATTCGGCAGGCCACGTCTCAAAGTCGGCGTCTTTCTTTCTACGTCCTTTTTTTTTTTTGAGTTGCATGCAGGAAGTTACATTGATTTTTTGCGTTCATCCTCTTCTTCCTTTTGTTTGCTCTGTTCGGCACTCTGGCGTTGCACTCGAGTGATCATGATGGGTGCGTCGTGAGTCTTGCTATATTCATGTATGTTGTGATCTGTTTGCGCATTGCTGAATTGATCTCCTGGTAAAATATGTAGTTGTGGGTTGATAAAACCTTGTTTCGAGGCTTCGGAATAATGCAGAATTGATGGGTGAAAGGTTTGCCGTTGGGCTCTGACTTGCATGCATGAGTTATTGGTTTTGAGTGTTTTTGGTTCTTTGTTTAGTAGTTTTTTTAGCCTTTTCCAATGAAAAAAATTAGCAAAAAATTTTTTAGCCGGACAAGGCGCATAATTTGCATGTATGATATCACCAATCGAATACATGTTCCTGCTAATTTAGGATCTAATACCAATGAAAAAACTGAGATAGGAAATCATGACAATGGAAGCAATAAAATAGGAATAAATTTTGCAGGAGCAGATACATGTGAGATTGCTTCATCACCTAGAAGAGATTAAAATTTCCCTGGCTTGTGACACAACTTTGAGCCAGAATGGCTTCCACATTCCCGATCTTGACGCATTGTTAAAGCACATGGAGAACAAATGCCTTGGATCATACAAAATAATTGAACCCAATTTTTCTCTTAGGATGCTCATGCAAGAGGTTTGCAAAACAGTTTTGGATCTAGGTTCTCAGGGTGAAGTTTCAAACAATGAGAAAAGCTACATTAAGATCACCACGAATTTGGAAGCATTAAAATCGTACAGACCATTTGATGCACCATTGGATAGCCTACTAAGAGTTTCACCACCACATCAGAAGCGGCATACTTTAGCAAACTTTAGCGCCAAGAAGGATAAGAGTGAAACTTCGGAGCTACAAAATTGGGCAATTATTAAGCATGGTAATTTTTCCTTGAATGGCACAAGGCCTCTTCTTGATGTGAATGACATATCAGGAGGTGAGGAGTCCATACCCATTTTGTTGTGAAAAAACGGGTAATTTTCACCAAAGATAACTAGTTCACTGTGAGAACTATTACCTAGATGATAAGCGTGAAAACTATTGTACTAAATAATTACCTCAGGATAAAATTCTCAGGAAAGTTAGTGGGACAAGATAATCCGCTTAAAAACCAACTCCTAGACAGAATTTTATCAAGACAAGTAATATAAATAGCACAATAATTAACACCAACTATATCCGACAATAGCTATTAAATAGACACGAAAAGAAAAGAACAAACACCAGAATTTAACGAGGTTCGGCAATTGCCTACGTCCTCGGATACTACTAAAATAATATTTCACTAAAAGAAATATTACAAAGAGAGAGAATTACCAATAGTAGAAAAGACAATTACTACCAGTAGAAAGGGAAGTAGGTAATTCAAGATTACCGTTGGGATGATTTTAACTAAGGGGGAGGAGTCCTTATATAGAGTTGGAGCTCCCCCTCAATCCCTTCCCACTAGAACTAAAGTTTTTTTTGCCAAACAACACATTTCAATTGCGAATGAAGTGTACAAGGAATCTTCTCTGCCATCATTTTATTATTTACCCAAGAGCGTTGTCTATCAAAGTGCATATGTTAATTTTTCACTTGCTCGGATTGGAGATGAGGATTGTTGTCCAAATTGCTCTGGAGATTGTTTGTCATCCTCTATTCCGTGTGCTTGTGCTTGTGAAACTGGTGGTGAATATGCCTACACAGTTGATGGTTTGATTAAAAAGGATTTTTTGGACAGTTGCATCTCGATGAATAGTGAACCTGATAAGCACCCTCGTGTTTATTGTCAGGATTGTCCCTTGGAAAGGTCCAAGAATGAGCCATGTAAAGGTCATCTCATGAGAAAATTTATCAAGGAGTGTTGGAGCAAATGTGGTTGCAAAAAGGGTTGTGGGAATCGTGTGGTTCAGAGAGGAATAACCTGCAATTTGCAGATGTTTATGAACTATATTCTGGCTTTTTTTTCATTTATTTGATCTTATGATTGAGGACAAATTGAAAGAGAAAGGCACGCTTGTTAAGCTTTATCCATGATTATGCTCTCGGTGGGATAGGGTGGAAGAAGGTTTTATCTGAACTTATGGCAGCTAGCATAAAGTGTAGTATTGTTGTAGTCTAACGTTTGTTTTCTACTTTTGTTGTTTCTTTAGGTGTTCAATACCCAAGAAGGGAAAGGATGGGGTCTACGAACTCTTGATGAATTGCCAAGAGGATCTTTTGTGTGTGAATATGTTGGTGAAATATTAACCAACACAGAACTGTACAATAGAAACATTAGCAGCTATGGTAATAAGAAGCATACTTATCCAGTACAACTAGATGCGGACTGGGGTTCGGAGGTTGGGTTAAAAGATGAAGAAGCTCTGTGTTTAGATGCAACCTTCTATGGGAATGTTGCCAGATTTATAAATCATAGGTAAGATAACCTTTTGTCTGTCGTAGAAAATGATCATGGAGGTTTTGATCTTCATGTCTGCCTTTATAATGATGTTTAATTTCTGAATGGCCTTATGACTAGCAACTTAGTTGCAGCAAAATGCAATAAAAAACATACAAAACAAATAGGACCTAGTCTTTTCTTGCAAGTGTTGACTGTTGCATTGGTAAAGTTACTTCTTTTGCATTTGTAAGGGTTTTTGTTTGTCCTTTATGGTTGATAAGGAACTAAACACACACAGGGCATTTACTAGTTTAAATTTAGCTCCTTGTATGTTTTCTTTTGAGTCTTAAGCTTCCTTGTAGAAACAAGCTGCAATTTTTTGCTAATTTAAGATGGATGATAACTATATTTATGTTCCTCAAAAAATTTGACTCTCATGAAGCCTAATCAAGATTTTGCAAATGAATGGCATTTAATCTTCATCTCATTTTGTTAACCTGGTCTAGTTTTCATTAGGAAGGTACTGTCATAAAAAATTGTACGAAGTTCTTTCTTGCTGATCTTTGCGATATATATTTGAATGTGAGAGCAAACAAAGAATGTGACAAAATTCACATTGTGGACTACCCTATTGGGATCAGAGATTTATGATTATGATGGTGTACTTTTCTTTTCAATGCAAATTTAATTGGAAAAGAATTAGCTCACCCTGAAGCTGGTGTTTAATTTCCCTGCGAATGCGAAAGTCCTTTGGCAAATTAGGTGCTGCGATGCAAACCTGATTGAGATCCCTGTGGAGGTGGAAACTCCAGATCGTCACTATTATCATGTATGGAACTTATCTTATCTATTATTTTCATAATTTCACCATGTTACTTTTTATATGAAAGTAGGTTCATTGTCTACCAAAGAAGGTGATAAGTACTTATGTTGTTATGCAGCTTGCATTTTTTACTACAAGAAAAGTTGAACCTTCCGAAGAACTTACTTGGATAAGTAGCTAAAAATAAATGTTTTGTGGATATTTCATTTCTGTGATTTGGCAGGTGTTAACTGCATGATTATATATATATATATATATATATATATATATGCATGTATTTTTATCACCATTTTGTAGAAACTCCTTGGTTGAAAACCCACAATTAAAGTACACACCCACTAAGTCCATGAAGCCTTCCCGTTAGTTTGCCTGTCAACACTCTCAACACAATGTTCCATTATATTGCTTTTTGCAATTTGGCAAACTGGGGGAATGACATCGATTATATTTTTGAGCAAGGAAAAAAAGTTGTGTTACGGATGACAAAGGCCCTTGTATGTCTTCACTGGCCCGTATAATTACAATGGTCTTACTTAATTTCTAGGCTTTTGGGGAGTTTGACGTCAAGGTTAATTGTTAAAAGTTAAAACACCTTAGACAAAGAAAGTCTACTACTAGCAGTAAATCAGGCTGTGGCATCTACTATAATAGGAATTTCTGTTTCTCGGTTGGAATTTGGTCGAGTGAAGTATGGCATTTTCAACCAACAAAATGAAGGAGCTAGTGGGGAACATGGTCTTCAATTTGTAAGGAAGCTGTGAAAAGTACCTCGATCAGGACCCTGCCTATATATATGTAACGAGGTATTGAATTGTGAGTTTCCTGCGGTTAATTGTAATGATGGTATATTACTATGTTGCAGGATTATGGAATTGATTTTGACGATATTTTTCATCCAGTTAAGGGTTTTCGATGTAGATGTGACAGTAAATTCTGCCGAGACTTGAAACACCCCCATCCTGTGAACAGTAAGTACATGGTTTTATACTCTCGATCCTTCCATTGCATATATTTGCATGTAAATCAACATGTGTTCAAATAGTCATTATGTTTGATCGATATTAATATGATGAATCTTTGCCATAGCGCTTCATTCTACATTGAATCCTAAAGCACGTTCCACACCAAATCCTAAAGCATGCTCTACATCAAATCCTAAAGCATGTTCTACATCAAATCGTAAAGCACTTTCTACATTGAATCTTATAGCACGGAGGTGAAGACGAAGCTGCTTTTAACTTCAAGGAACATATTACTGGTAGAGGGCAAAGACCATGGAAATCGGCACAGACCTTCAATATCAGATAGAGATACTGCTATGCTTTGCCCATTTTTTGGGTGCATTGGCCACTTCATGGAAGTTCCATATGCTTTGCCTAATTCTCTCAACAGCCTTCACAATGCCCAGGATTGTAGTATCAGAAAACATTATCATTTTTTTTCTTGGAAATAAAATATATTTTAGAAGTGCTATTTATTTTCCCCTATAGGGTTGGGAATAAGGGCAGATTGGAGTCACCATTAGAGGAATTCTGGATGCTCAATATTGTCTTTGTTGGGGCCGATTACTTACTGTTGGGCCCTTCGAGCCCCAAAAATGACTTGCAACAGGTTCATGGGCCTCTCTTAATCCAAAAGCTAGCTTAAGAATTAAGGCTTTCCCATTAGCCTATATACAAGTCACCGGTTGCCTCCAAATGGGATGTGGGATTAACCCAACAATTCTCCCCTTCACACATCACAACACCCGAATCATCTCCCTCTCACCACATGCGGAGACAACATGTCTTAGTGAGGTTCCAGATGACACCAATTCGGGCCAACTTCGGACCGACCGATTAATCGGGAGACACAAATTCGGACCGGTCGACAAATTGTGTAGCTAATTGAGGCAACATCAAAACTAACTTTGGCTCTGATACCATTTGTTGGGCCCTTCGAGCCCCAAAAGTGACTTGCAACAGGTTCATGGGCCTCTCTTAATCCAAAAACTAGCTTAAGAATTAAGGCTTTCCCATTAGCCTATATACAAGTCACCGGTTGCCTCCAAATGAGATGTGGGATTAACCCAACACTTACTTGTTATTGCCTTCTTTTTGTGTTTTGACAAGAGAAAACAATAAAGTGCAAAAGCTAATGGAGACACCATTTTAAAGTGAAAACTTACCTAGTTGAAGGAAAATTAAGATACCAAAGTATAAGTGCAACAATTTTTTGACACATGAGTGAAATTCTAAAACCTTCCCCTTACATGTGGAAAACTCCACCCCAAGATTAAAGAGAAACCTCACCCATTAATATAGAAAATTCCACCCTAATACGAAAAACTCCACTCATAGAGTAATATAACTCCCAAATGCAAGCCAAGAGAAGGATAAGAAATTGACCGGTTTTATTTTTGTCAAAGAATCCAAAACCACATCTTCTCCTTAAAACAAATAATTTTTCTTTCTTCCCCATATGCACCACTAACGATGGCCATGTCTAGATTTGCACTCCAATAACGAAAAATCTCTCCTCCAATAAATCTTCTTGGGGATGGATTCTCCCTCTTACCTGAGAGGGAGACCCCCTATTTATTCACTCAATAAAATGCACAATGTTGTACATTATGGTGTATGTGGTGCATGTCAAACAAGTAAAAAAAAATAAAAGAAGCAAAAAGAAAAAAGCCTTTTAAAAGCCAACCAATCAAAGAAGTCTCATTGAAATTATATAGAAAATAACTACCATTAACTTAGTAACTATATTTCTACATACATGAGCTTTTTTGATAGGTGGGTTTTTGAGAGGCTTATTTTAAGATGACTTCTTTAATTTTTTTCAAACAAAAATGTATAATTACATATTTATAGATAAGAAAAATAAAACGCCAAAAGACTATAATATAGTCAACCTTCACAAAATGAAAAAACAAGCTTCGAAACACTTCATCCTAAGCATTAAAACATTCATTATCGAATATCTTCTTTCGTGCGTCTTTCACTAACTCAACGACACACTGTGGTTGAATATTTTCTTATAGAAGGGAATAATTTCAACAATGTGATGATTGAACATTGTACCTGAATTTTTCTTTGAAGTTGATAGTTGAAATATTGGATAAATATGGGGGCATGGTTTTTGTAAGAACTTGACGAGCTTTTTTATTCATTTACTTTAATAACCATACTTATTATATTCAATTACAACTTAACCACACCCCTCTTGCAATGCCATTTGTCGGCTATTTATGTGAGCTTGAAGAAATTTTGTGAATGGATTAGGTGCTTGTCCACCATTAGTATATCTATCATAAAAATTTTCACCTCAATCAGATCTCATGATTTTAATTTGCTTACCACATCGTTTCTTTGCTTCTGCTTTAAAAAAATTTAATAGCATCCAATGCTTCGTGTTTATTATCAACTATGTAGATATACATGTATCATGAATAGTCATCGATAAATGAGATGAAGTATTTATGACTATATGAATCCATACCAGAGGATAGCATATATCTGTATGTATGATTTTTAATATTTTAGAACTCCTCCTAACACCCTTCTTAGACATATTGGTCTATTTTTCCTTAGTGCAGTCCATACAAATATCAAAATTTGTAAAATCAAGAGTTTCAAGAACTCCATCATTTACAAGTCTTTTAATTCTTTCGATTGAGATATATCCGAATCTTCGGTGCCACAGTATGAATAATTTTTCATTCATAACATAATACTTTATACTAGCAGTACCATTTATGACCATTAGGTTATAAGGGAAATCATCTTGCAAGTAGGTTTGAAATAAACCTTGATTCATAGAATCATTTTTCACAACAACAGAGTTATGCAACATATTATAATTATTTTGAGAAAAGTTAAATGAAAAACCTAACAGTACAAATCTTGAAATAAAAATTAAGTTTTTGGAAAAGCTAAGAATATAAAATGTCTTTTCTACATTAAGTACACAACAAGAATTTAAAACAAGTCTACATGTTTCAATAGATTCTACATGTGAACACATCCAGTTGCTAGAATAGATGCTTTGTTCACTTTCCATCGACTTTCCTTCGGTTTAAGAAACCCTACATGATATTCGAAACATGGATTATTGAACTAGAATAAATCCATCAAGTGTTATGACAAATATTAACCATATTAGATTCATAGCAAATAAATAAGATGAGATTACCTTTCTTCTCAAGCCATGCCTTGCGTTTAGGATAATTATTCATTATATGTCCATTCTTTTTAAGAAACAATTAGATCCCATCTTGTCATTAAAAAGGATAGGTCTATACGTCTGACTTTCTTTCTTGTTTTTTTCATGAGCCACCATATGTACACTTTCCCCAATATCATGAATCAATCTTCATTCCTCTTGAACACATATGGTCAGAAGTTCATTTATTGACCAGCTTTCCTTCTGTATTATAAATTATTTAGAAAGGACTGTACTCAAAAGGGAGAGAATTAAGGATGAAATGCATCAGAAAAAACTCATAAATCTCAATCTTCATAGACTTAAGTTGAGAAGCAATGTCTCTCATTTCCATAATATGCTTACGTATATCAAAAATGTCAATGAGCTTCATTGATGACAATTTTTTCATGAGAGTTTAAGCCAATGATTTATTTGAAGTTTCAAACTGTTGATCAATAGTCATCATATAATCCTTGACAAGTTCATATTTAAGAATTGACTCACAAATACTAGTTGTAATATGAGACTTAATAAACATTAAGCTCAAACGATTGGATCACTCTCAACGTTCTTGCAGTAAATTCTCACTTTGAGTGCTAGATTCAATTAGAACAGGAAGCTTGTCCTTACAAAGAGTAGAGTCAAGGTCCATATACCCCAAATGAAGAAGGATTTTTTCCATCCACTCCATATAATTATGATCACCACTTAAATAGGGAACCTCACATTTATCATAAAAAATTATCAAAGATGAAACAGCTACAAGAAATATATAATCATGCTTACTATCACAAATATTAAGGCACATTATATACCATCACTAAAATTGTATGCTTACCAATACAAATATACTAAAATGAATAAATATCTCATTAAAATCTACCTTTGACAGAAGGTGGTGGCGGGGGGCTGTGGCCGCTTGGGCCGGGCAAGTCATCAAAGGGGGCGGCAGGCGGTGGCGCTGCGGTGGTGGTGGTGGTGAGGGGTTTGGTCAGGCAGTTGAACGGTTCGGATGCGGTCAAACATGTAAGCGGGCGGGTTGGTGGGTGGGGTTAGAAGAGTGGATCTAGGCGCCGGACCCAGATGTAACATGGTGCATAAACTAGTTTTTGCACCATATTAGAAAGCTGGCCAGCTCCGAAGAAGGTTAAAACTGTCTTTAAAGTGAAATATCTGTCGTTGAATTAAGACAGTAGTTATTGTGATGAGGTTTTTCATGACCAACTTTGAGCTTCATAGACAATTGTTTTCTTTTTGTAAAAGTGCTTTCTTTACCTTTTCCTAAGTTCTAACAGTCTTTATAAGAATCCTGATGACGATCCATAATATTTATGCACGTTGTTGGTAGCATAAATTCGTAATTTCTTTTTTTCCAAAGTAGTCAACTGTAACTTTGAAACATATAGCCGCCATGGAATTTTAACCAAATTATGGATCAATCATTACCCCCGTGGATCAATCATATAGTCAACTCAAACTGTCTCATTATTTGTACGCTTGTTAATGCAGTGCCACTGTAATGCCTCTGGAGTACCTGCACCTAGGGGTGTAAACGAGCCTAGCCGAGCTAAGTAGTAGTGTGTTTGAATTTGGCTCGATATAAAATGAGCCGAGCCGAGCTTATCCAAAATTTAAAGTGTTTGGGCTTGGTTCGAGTCGAGTTCGAGCCGAGTTCGAGCCGAGCTTTAACCGAGCTCGAGCATAGCTAATGTTTCTGTGCTCACTTATATAAGATCAAAAAAAATTTTAAACACTATATAAATTCAATGTGACCTCAATAATATTTACGAGCAGAGCTGAACCGAATATTGTTTCGAGTTTGAACATATCGAGTTCGAGCCGAACACTTATTTCCTCAAGTTCTATTCGTTGTTCAACGAGTTTATCTATTTCGAGCCGAGTATTTTTTCGAGCACAAAATTAACGAGCACGAGCACGAGCCGAGCCGAACGCAAAAAACTCGCGAGCAGGCTTGGCTCATTTATACCCCTACCTACGCCGTTCTTCTTATGGTTTTACCATTGTCTTCGATGATCTTACGGAGTTCTGTTGAGCAGAATTCAATGGCGCCTCCATATTTACCTGAGAGTGAACTTATATCAAGTGGCTTTTCAACTGCCTTTTCTAGGCTAGTTGTTGCAGATCAAATACGCCTAAGAGGCAGTTCTATTACGCGCATTAACCGAGTTTGTAAAAAGAGGAGTTCAACCAAACCCGATAGGCAACGGAGATTAAATTCTAGGGGTCAAGTAAAGAGAATGCCAACAGATAGCGAGGCAGATGGTTTGGCTACTCAAACTATAACATATTGTAGAAGATATAAACGAAGGGCTTCAACTCCTATGGCCGTGATAAACATGAAGCAAACAAGAAATGCTCTATCTACAGACCGTCGACATGCAATCATTGATTGGAAGCAGTGGCGTGATTTAGTTGCTGACTGGACTTGTGAAACCGGTAAAGACGATAAAGATGAAAGCTACCAGAAGCTTGTAAAGAGGTTCAGACTCATGGATATGTCTCCTCGACATTCTAATTCTGATACAGATGAAAACTACCTCCGGCTTATAAGGAGGTTCAGACTCATGGAGTTGTCTGCTCGACGTCCTACTTCTGAAAAAAACTGTTGACATTGACGGAAAACATTCCAAATCCATCCATTAACTGTGATAATTTGTCGTCCATTTTTTGGCTTGGAGATCTTCTTTTTTGTGTTTTTTTTTCACAGCAGTTGCGTATGTAAATTTTTGGTAGTTTATTTGAACGTTGGCAGGTAGAGTTAACCGAGATTAATAAATGATTTATATCATAATTATCATTGATGCTTAGTAATATTCTTGGTAATCGTTTCTTAAAGAAGTCAGCTGTCACGAACGGGTACTAATATAATTACAGATTAACGGAGAAGTGAACAAACTACCCATTTAGTAACAGCTACTTCTCAATTCTAATATTAAAGCCACCAAAATTTTCCCTTCGATTTTTTGAGAAAAACCAGGCAACCGCAAAATAAGCATTGAGGCTTTTATATGAGATCCAATCCAAATGTAACTATAGAAGAACAGTCAAAAGTAGAACAGTTAAATGTAATTTTGAAAATTTTAATATTTATATTTACATTTACATGGTATTAATAAAATAAATTAAATTTGTGTGTGTGTGTTTTTTTAAATATATATTTTAATAAAGCAGGAAAAAAGAAAAGAAATAAGCATTCTCAATCTTGCAACCCGGTCCGATCACTCAATTTTAGCGTGAACCAACCCTAATGGCAAACTCGAAAATTCAAAACCCTCACCAACCCCATCTGTCTTCGTTCGCCGGCGAGAAGCCGTCCATGGCCGCCGACGCCGACGCAGACGCTCCACCTCCGGCGAAGAAGCCGCCACGACCAATTAAGAAGAAGAAGACGAAGGAGACGAGCGCAGACCAACCGTGCTCGCTTCCATGGACCCAACCCATCCCCTCCCACGACCACTTCTCGCTTCTCCTCGGCAGCAGCGAGGGAGGTGATCCACGTCCGTTTCCTTCCTCGTTTCCTCTCTGTTTGAAGTCGTTGTGATTGTTTCTTTTGTTGATTTAGGGTTTTTGTCGTTGGAGGAGATCGATGAATTGGAGTACGGATTGGTTCCGGGGACGTCCGGAGATGACGGCGGAGAAGCACTGCGCAAGTCGAAGAAACGGAAGCGCGGGCGCGGAGATGTTGATTCTGGTGATGGGTTTTCTGTTCCGGAAGAGGTGGTGGCTACTGTTGAGGAGTCGGAGAGTCGGGGGAAGAGCGGCGATGAGAAGAAAAAGAAAAAGAAGAAGAAGAAGATGAAGCCGAAAAGAAGAAAGAGTGAGAAATCGAAGGTGGTGGATGAGGCCGATGTTGAGAAATCTGAAGGTTGTGTTTCTTATTGTTTCTGCTTGCTCCTGTAGATGTTCCTTGGATTGTGAGTTCATGCCCATTTGCAATGATATGTTGCATAGAAATCGATCAATCTTTTTTTTACCGACGTTAAGGTGGAGAAATGAACCTAGAATTCCGAGAATTTTCGTGATTGAATAGCTTGTTTCCATAGAACATCTGCCATTACATAGCTGTGCTTTATACATTCTATTGATTGAGAGCCATTGAATGTTGTTCATAGTACACAGGATAGCTGTTTTATTGGCAACTTATCGAATAAAGAGCGAACAAAGTCGTGTAGATGAATTTACTCTCAAACTACTTAAGTGCTGTCCGGGTATACCTTTTTGGAAATCCCAGCCGGTTAATGAACTCGATTTAGAGTGCTGGCAAAACAAATGGTCCTCTTATTGAAGACTACTTCTATAAAGTATGTTTTAGGAGCAAGCTAGTTAGCAGCTCATTGTGCCATTTCTCTGTCTTTTGTATTACTTTTCTGATTTGAGCTTTTCTTGGGATTATTCTTTCTTGTGTGTATCTTTTGTTTGCTTGGATTTATTTTTGAACTTCCTTGAAGATAATAGAGCTAGTTAACCGGTTATTTTGGATTGTACTTGTATAGAATTACTATTGTCGATAACTCTATTCATTGATTGTTTTAATTTGTGCTTTTCTTCTGATTATTCCGTCTTGATTGCATCTTCTCTTATTTGCTTGGGTTTCATTTTTGAATTTCCTTGATGATGAGAGAGCTAGTACTTTTGTTTTTCTTTGATGTACTAGTATGAAAATTACTGTTTTTTTTTTTTGCTAATATTGATTGATTATGCTCAACTTACAAGGCTTTGAAACATCATATTTTTCCATTCCCTGTTTTGAATTTTTGGGATGTAACTGATTTATGACTTTGCATTGCATTTGAGTAGATAGCCAGGAATTACTGGCTGGCAGTGTTTTGGAGGATGAAGTTGTCATCAATGAGGATGATCACTGGGCATGGAAGGAGCTGAGGCTGCATCCGTTGCTGATGAAGGCAATATATAAGTTGGGATTTAAAGAACCAACGCCCATACAAAAATCATGCATTCCGGCTGCTGCACATCGAGGAAAGGTTGTAAGGATGGAGAGACTTTAAATATATCTTGTTTAGAAAGAATATGTCTAAAATTGCACACATGTCTGATCGAAATGATTTGCTATTAGGATGTCATTGGTGCGGCAGAGACAGGATCAGGAAAGACCCTTGCGTTTGGGCTGCCTATCCTACAAAGACTTCTTGAAGAAAGAGAAAAGGCTGAGACAAAAGCGGGAAATGAATCTAATACTGCTGAGGAAGCTATGGACGAAAGATCTCTTAGAGCTTTAATTGTAACTCCTACAAGGGAGCTTGCATTTCAGGTACTTGTGTCTCCAGGTGTGCTGTTAATACAAAACATTTAATGTATTAGAGTAGTTTCACAAGTAATTTAGTTTTAATAAAATTCTATATTTTATAAAATCACCTGATAGTAGCTTACATAGTAATAAAATGAGCAATTTTTTTCTTGATTACTTCTATTTAACCATTATATTTTCCCAATAAAATATGCTCTTCTCTGTACAAGTGAGTAAGTTGATCAAGTTCTAGTGCACATCAAATTCTATTATTCACAGCGTTGCCAGTGCCAGGCCAGTATAACTACGTAGTTTTTTATTTCTACAAATGAGATAACTGTAGGATTAGCATGTATTAATTGAACATTTAACCTTTTATTTTGCAGATATGTAGTCATCTAAGAGAAATAGCTGTTTTCTCTAATATTTGTGTGGTCCCTATCGTTGGTGGAATTTATACAGAAAAGCAAGAAAGACTTCTGAGAAGAAAACCTGAAATTATTGTTGGTACTCCAGGAAGATTGTGGGAGCTTATGTCTACTGGACAGCAGCACCTCGTTGAGGTCACATATCATTTGGCCATTCCTTTATGTTCCATTTGTATGGCATTTCTTAAGATACATATTATTTCATTGCAGTTGAAATCATTGTCTTTCTTTGTTCTGGATGAGGCTGATCGTATGGTTGAAAAAGGACACTTTCGGGAGCTTCAATCCATTATTGACATGCTTCCTAGAGTAAGTGACTCTGTCGAGCAGAACTCCCCTGCTACTGAAGATTGCAGAACAGTTCTAAATTTAGCAAGAAAGAAGAGGCAAACATTTGTGTTTTCAGCAACGATAGCACTCTCTTCTAATTTTCGTAAGAAGCTTAAGCATGGGTTGCTTAAGTCAAATTCATCCTCGATGGATGGAGTGAGCTCTTTAGAAACACTTTCACAACTGGCTGGAATAAGAGTGGATGCTGCAATTGTAGATCTGACTAATGCTGCAATTATGGCTCATAAGTTGGAGGAGTCATTTATTGAGTATGCCCTATTTAATTCTTCTACAAACTATTTTCAAAACTTCTATATTATTAGAATTATTGTTTGAATGCCATGTTGTGCTATCCTTTTGCCAAAATCAGGAATTACAGCATGTTATGTGAATATTCGTAGCGTTGAAGATCCTAATTTGGAAGTAGAGATTTGAAAAAAAAAATCTAAAGCGATCCATATTAGAAAGCTATAAATAAGTAATGGTGTGTATAATAGTCATATGTAAATGAAATGCTTATGCCAGTGTATTAGATATTTTTTAAAAAAATGCAAAATATATAATATCAAGTATGCGCATGATCTACTGCCCAGTGAATGACAAAATGAAGTCCATGCTGTTTTAGCTTCGACTAAGGATTGAAGAACATATTCTAGTGGTTGACGGGGGGTGATTACAGTAATGCCATCATTAATAAAAACAGTTTCTTCATTATAACTTCTGTTAAGACTTGAGAATCTTTTTGTGGGTGCACATTTGTCATGTTGATATGACAACTTTCTGTAGGTGCAAAGAGGAAGATAAAGAGGCTTATTTGTACTACTTGTTGAGTGTACATGGCCAAGGCCGTACAATTGTTTTTTGTACATCAATTGCAGCCTTGCAAAGGATTTCCTCTCTGATGCGCATAGCTTCAGTCAACGTGTGGACTCTTCATGCTCAAATGCAACAAAGGGCTCGATTGAAGGTAAGGAATATATTTCATTTGTGTTCGTGATTAATTGTATGATTCTTTTTGTTGGTGTCGCTATTCTTGTTGATTATTGGTGTCATATTGACGGCCATTTCTTTGTTCTCATGATTTGCAATTTAATTGAGCCGTTCCCACCTGATGCAACTTTTGTAGGAATTTTGACTTGAAATTTAAACTGCTATTGCATAATAGATGTTCTTAAAATAATCTTATATTCAAAGAACTGGATGTTAATGTCAGCATTTTGCTCGATTTTAAAAGGGATTTTATTTGATTCTTGGAACATTTCATCTTCAACTTCACATATTTCGTCATTGTATGGTGGGCTTTTTTTCCCTTTCCTCTTCTATACCCTCATAGTGTAAGATCGAGCAAACAATTTTAACCAAATTGGGAGATTATTAGTTTTTTTCTTATATTTTGGAGATTGGAAATTCCCCATGTTTCATCTAGTAGTGGCATTATTACTGCATCTTGTCAATTTTTTTCTTAATAGTTTTTAATCTTTCCAGGCCATAGAACGTTTTCGTGGGAGTGAACATGGTACACTGGTTGCTACAGATGTGGCAGCTAGGGGTCTTGATATTCCTGGTGTCCGAACAGTTGTTCACTTTCAACTCCCTCATTCAGCAGAAGTATGTTCCTGAAGATGATTTTCTCTCTGTTGCCCCGTTTAGTGAGACTGATATTTTGTTCTTTCAGGTTTATGTTCACAGAAGTGGAAGAACAGCTCGAGCTTCAGCTGATGGATGCTCCATTGCACTAATTTCACCTAAAGATAAATTAAAATTTGCCTCCTTGTGCAAGTCATTTTCCAAGGTTCATTTAAAGCTATTACATTTTTTCTGTAGTTCTAGCCTGAAAATTTTTTGTTGGTGTCTAGTCAGTCCCCTCTTAGGTGGTGATAAGGAGGATAAAGCAGAGTTCAGCTGTTCCTGTCTTACAAGTGTGTTTTCCTTGTCATTACTCCAGGAAACTCTGCAGCGATTTCCTGTCAATGAGTCCTACATGCCTGAGGTTTTTAAGCGGTTATCTCTTACCCGCCAAATTGACAAAGTGTTAAGAAAAAACTCACATGTGAGAAGCTTTTGTTTGATACTGATGCTACTTTTTTATTTTAGATTTTATTTAATCATAAGAGTTCTTAATTTTGCGTTTTCAGGAAAATGCTGAGAAAAGCTGGCTGGAACGGAATGCTAAATCTGCTGAACTGTCTTTGGACGACAGTGATGGTGAGGATGAACAAGAAAATAACCATAAGCGAAAGAAAGAAAGCTCTCTATTGTTGAAGAAGCTGCAACAGGTCATGTAGACTATTCTGTTGGTTCCCTAGTGTTGCAATGTCAAATGTTTTCTATTATTTATTTGATGTTGCTAAAGTATTTTTGTAATTTTAGGAATTGAATGAGCATCTGGCACAACCCTTGCAACCAAAGACATTTTCCCGTCGATTCTTGGCCGGGGTTTGTATTAGAAACATTATTTTCGTACAGTTTCAGTTTGGTATTCTGGTGTATATGTCAATGGCAATCATGGATCTTGTGTGCTTATGAAATTGACATTCATATCAATACAATTCCAGGCTGGTATATCTCCACTTTTGCAGCAGCAGTTGGAACAACTAGCTCAACATAAGCCCAAGGGTAATATGAACCTTGACAGCAGCAAGGGGAACAAGTTTGTGGTTATTGGTCAGGGTTGTGTCGAACCCCTTGAAGCACTGCGAAGTGGTGGGCAGGAGGTAGTGTCTTTTTCCTTGTTTGAGGACGAGAAATTGCTTAATAACATTAGTATATCTTTGCCTGTTAATTGTTTTGCCCTTACCTTCTCTTATTTTATTTTTCTGCAAATGCCTCATAGGTTTCTGTTGGCGTGAGGGAGATCAAGGAGAAAATGGAGATCAAGAATAGGCAAAAAGTGAAAAGAGAACAAAAGAAACGTAAGCTCAACAATTTGTTCTCTCCTAATACTTCAAGTTTCTGTTGCAAGAATTATGCGTTTGTTTGATTTTCATCCGTTTGCTACGTTATTTTACCCAGGTCTTCATGAACAACGCAGAAAACAAAGAAGGAAAGTGAACAAATAGGTGGATTTACA
Source organism: Piper longum (assembly GCA_032619315.1). Lineage (NCBI taxonomy): Eukaryota > Viridiplantae > Streptophyta > Magnoliopsida > Piperales > Piperaceae > Piper > Piper longum. The sequence goes on from JAVDBV010072245.1 coordinate 18,689, forward strand.
CATTTGAATAGATGATTGAGATAGGAAATCCATTTGAGAAATCTCTACTGATTTGTTGGTTGGCTGTTCAATCTGTCCTGATTTTTTAATTTGTTTAAGCATATTTAACTGCTCAAACTGGCAAGTGATTTTTTCCCCCACTAAAACAAGTGTATGAATCATTTAAAATGGGAGAAACAAATGTTATAGATGATTGTTCTAAAGTATGGTAAAATCAATTAATATTTTTTTACGAATTACTAGAGGCTAGTTTATTTTTGTACTGGGCTTTTATAGTTTTTTTTATATATGAAAGACCGCAAGTAAAGTTCTGCTGTTGGCATGAATTTTGTGAAGGGCCTTGTAATGTTTTGAGCATGAATCCTCTAAATCTTTTTCTCCAACGTAAAAACAATTTTCTTTATTTATAATCTAGAATCAAGGGAGAACTCCATAGGCAATTAAAGTTGATGGGTCGGAATGGTCGAAGGTTTATTTTCACTGGGAGCTACGAATAGGAACTCTGAGGGTGCAATTCAAAACAGCTATGAACTACAGATCAAAATCACAAAATACTAGAATGTTTTATTGAATTGTCAACAATTACAACGAGTCCAATTTTCCTAATGATTCTTTCGTGACCCAGATTATAAGAAAAATTATCATTACTGATTCCCTTATTGGTGGTAAATTTATCCTTTAAGAATGCACCAACCTTTGTAACGTAGACACTTGATTCAAACGATCATATTACTCCCACGGAAGGCAAAAATTACCATCAGGATGCAATGGTTCAACCGTTCAAGCCGTATACAAGCAGCTACACTTTCTTTTTCTGACCAAAGAATCTACGGCTTCTTCAAGCACAATCGTCTAGAAACAAGGATTGTTATTAGTTATTCGAAAAATTGTTTAAATAGTGCGGTTGATGCAAAGCTCTTTTCATTTTGGCACGCCTATCTTGACTTGTCAAATCTAATCTATGCCCAGAACTTGTGTGGAAGAACCCATTAACCATGGTCATTGCCGGCCATGGCGGCGGCCACCAGTCCACTTGTCTCTGCCGCCAATCAGAAGATTGCCTGCAACTGCGGGACCATGCCTGGACGTTTACCCATGTCTTCCCAATAAAAAAAACAGTGTGGTCCATGGAGCTGATACTACAATTTTTTGGTCCCCGTAACACCTGTGCTTGTCTGGGCGTTCACAGCGCCGTGGTGGATGATTTCGATTAGGGAATCGGGTTGTCTAATAAACAAGTATAAATAAAATAAAAATAAGTAGTAGATTAATAAAAGATAATATGATGGTATGATTGGACAACCGAATTATACAAAAAAATATTTTTAATTTTAAATTTTTAAAAATACATGAGTACAATAATTTTCTCTCTCTCTTTTTTCACTTTTTTTCTTCTTTTTTTTTTCTATGTGATGGAGTTCTATTTATAAATTTTACCCTTAAAATTTTATTCGATTTACTCAATTGTGTCAATTGGTCACAATATATTATATAAATACACGTTAAGGTTATTTTTAAAATTAATTTTTTTGGTAAATTTGTTTTCTTATATTACATAATTTTGAGTAGAATCAAACACAATCCCAAATCCCAATCCCGCATTATTCGGTTTTTAATCAGACATTTATCAAGTGGAACAGCTTTAAATCATACGGCACGCTATTGCCTTGTTGGATTTTTCAATATTCAGCTTTGATGCTCTTGCGTAGGAACATGTTAGATTTTTTCATATCCTGCTTCAATATATATAAGATGACCATATTAAAATAGCTTGCTTAACAATCATCTGTTGATGCCAGCCTGATATTTTGAAGAATATTAGGATGATGATCATGAAGCAGAAGTTTCATACATCACTTTATTTTTCCCTTTTTGAAGTGGAAAACCAACCAGAGATGCAGAATCTATGCTGCCATCATGGAGAGCGTATTAGGTTATAGGTATTGATTTTGACAAATACGTTTAATATTCATATATTTGTTTATTAGTAGTAAAAAATAACTACAACAAATGCCTCCTAAAACTTAGACTTAAAATAACTACAGCAAAAGCCCCAAAATTAGACGTGGTATATGACTCAGTTTATAATAAAATTTTAAATATCATACCAAGTACCATACCAGATTCAGCTTATACGGGATATATTTAGTTAAGCAGTTCAAATCAGGTTTAAATAGGTTTTAAAATTATAAATAATACAGTGGAAAATGACCTTTTGTCACTAAAATTTTCACGGACAAAATGCGAAACAAAAGCCTCTCCAACTAATTTAATTCGTTGGTAGAATGCTAATAAATTTCACCGAATATATTCGGTGACAAAATTCGGTGGTAAATTGTCACCAAATTCGATGACAAAATAATAATTAAAAGTCAACAAAAATGATGACATATTTCGATGGTTAAGATATATCACCAAATTTTGGCAACTATTCTATGGCTAAATAGTTTCGTCACTAGAACTTTTAGTGACACTTCATTGGCAAAATTAATAAAAAAAATAAAAAAAACTTGGGGCGCCAATGCCCGCCTGGGCACCAGCAGGCCTACTTGCCCATGGGGGTGTGAGATGTGGACCAGCCAAGGATCCCACTTGGCACGCCATGGTCGTGACCGGCTGATGTGGAATTTATAACGCAAGTGCACGTGCCGAATCAAGTAATAAAAGTGATAAGAAAGTAT
>JAVDBV010072252.1:0-17086 GCA_032619315.1 Piper longum
ATATATATATATATATATTATCCGCTAATAAATGCAAACACAATACAATATTGAAATTAAGGTTTTGGATATTTGTAAGCACGTCGCCATAAATTATACCATAAACTACTATAAACTGTAAACTATATCAACCTGCCCCTTCCCTTCTTAACCTTTGCATATTATATATATTATCCCCCAGCCGGCGGTGCACCACCCTCCTCCTTCGACTTCTCCGACCACCTCCTTCCATAACCTTTCCTCCCCTTCGTCTTCATGGACGACGTCATGGGCGGCCCCCCCGAGTCTCCCATCGCAGGCGTCGTCGTCGCCGCTGGAAAGCTCGCCGACGCCGCTACTTCCCCCAAGAGAAGGTTAGTTATACTAATTGATTTTGGTGGACGTTAATAGCGGAGACCTGGCTAGGTTTATCATTATATAACCGAATATGGTGTTGGTGGTGGGGGCGGCGTAGGCGGGGGGCGACGAAGAGCGTGGTGACGGTGCCGATATCGGAGGTGGAGGGGACGAGGCTCAAGGGGGAGGGGGCTCCGCCAGCCGACTCGTGGGCGTGGAGGAAGTACGGCCAGAAGCCCATCAAAGGCTCTCCCTACCCCAGGTACGTCTAACCCCATTTCTGTAATTGAGAAATTCCATATATCTGGTATTCATGGATGAAATCAAACCCCAAACTCCACCAACACGACGCCAAAACACCCACCTAAACACCGGCGGATCCGCCGCCGTGATTGACGATGCACTTTTTTACTTCTAAAATGCATGCGCACCAAATCTGGCCAGACCCGTCCCACTCGCCGATTATAACGTGCATCACGTGCCCACCCCTTATCCCCAAATTCCTTAACTCTTATCACATATGAACCATTCATTAATCTAAATCCATCTCTTTGTTAGAATTCCGATCGCTTCAATTCCTTTACATAATTTGTTGAATTAAGCTAAATTTTTTTACATCATATTGCGTTAATTAATGATAACAATTAACAACAATCTGTTGAATTGAGCACATTACATTAATAATAAAAACAAAATGTTATTATGTTACCACAAAAATGCTCGATTTTAGCTTCTAGAACCGCATGCACAAGTGACGTTTTTTTTTTTTGGTGGTGGCAGGGGATACTACCGGTGTAGTAGCTCCAAAGGCTGCCCGGCGAGGAAGCAAGTGGAGCGAAGCCGAGACAACCCGTCCATGCTCGTCGTCACCTACGCCTCCGACCACAACCACTCCTCCCCCTCCACCCGCTCCTCCCCGTTCTCTTCTTCCGCCGCCGTCGCCGCCACCCCCGCCGCCGACGACGACGACGAGAGGGCGCCGGAAACCGCCGGACCGAGCGGCGAAGACGACAAGTTCGCCTCTGACCTTGGCGACGCGCTCCTCCCCGACGAGTTCGGCTGGTACTCCACACCGCGGGCGAATCTGCCCCTCCACAGCCCGATCTGGGAGGGGGATGGCGGCGTCGTGGTCCAGATGGGGGAGGAGGATGAGTCGCTGTTCGCGGACCTGGGCGAGCTGCCGGAGTGCTCAGTCGTATTCCGGCGGTGCGAGGACGGCCGGCGGCTTGGCCTAGCGGCGGCGGCGCCGTGGTGCGGCAGCACCGGCTAATCGGCACTGCCGACGGCGCGGAGTGACGTGCCTATGACGTATGCTTTTTCGGTTGGACGAGGTCAGAAATTAATTTTTCATTTTTCAGGGGGTTGAGTGTGGAAAGGAAAAACAATAAGAAAGTTTAGAAAACAATTTATGAAAAATGAGGGTTGGGCTTTGAAGGCTTAGATTACATCTTCTTCGTCTTGTAATTATCATCAAACTACTTTATTTAATCCTTAGACAGGCATGATTTATTTTTTCTCTTTTTAATAAAATAAACAAATATAACACTTTGACTAAAGATCATATTTGATAATTTTCCTTACATCTCTTGTGAGTCCAGTTGTCATATACGCCTCCAAAATAAAAAGTTTTATATACTAGAAAAAATATACCTATCCCATATAAAATTAAGTGAATACCCAAAATTATCTTAGGATGTTCATGGTAAATACCATGAAAGTTTAAGATTGCCAAAGATATGAAAAGGTGTCCATAACGTACACCCCATAATAGTTAGATATGGAAATAAAATTAATCCTAGTTTATACGTGGGTTTCCTTTATACAAAATAACCCACTTCAAATATATTCATTTCTTCACCTCAAAGTACGTGAGCCCCAAATAGTTTAGTGGATAAATTGATAAGTTAAGGAGCCCACCCAGTGAAGTCTTGGTCATGACGAGTTAAAGCTAAAGTTTTATTAAAGAGTGTTTCTACGGGATAGAGCCACTGGGAATACAAGGTTTTCATGGGGCGCCGCCATCCAAGTACAAATACCTTCATTTAAAAGAATATTTTTGGGATAAAAAATCTCAAATTAAAGATCTTTTACTACACGGATTTCCTTGGAAACAAGTTATAAGCACATAAATATAACGTCAAATTGACTACTCGAAGAGTGCTCGTCTAGAAACATGTTAATGGTACAAGTAACATTAAAAAATGTAACCAATATTTATTTGAAAAAACAACCCCAAATATTTGAGGCAAAAAATGGTTAGCAATGGCCATCGAATAAATCCCTTCGATTTGAGTTGGGTTAAAAGCACTGAATGCATTTGCATCGTCACCATTTTCAAATAAAATATTTTCAACAGTAGCACCGTGAATAACACACAATAGAGTAGTGCCCAATACTCCGACAACTCTCATCATATGAAATGGGTTCATGGTCCAATTCTGAAACCCTTAGAAGAAAAGGATGAATTGAAATATTGGAGCATCTCCAAAACTAGGTGCAAAGAACCAACCAAACTGGCCTAGTCGATAAATAAATAATACAGAAACAAAAACCGTAATTAGAGTGGAGAATGCGATTTCATTTAAGGTTATAATTGAATAGATCGAGCTAATTCGAATTGACGTAACATGAAACCAATTAATCCGAAAGCACCATAAAAAGCAACAAAAGTCCACAAAATGTTTAACTAACGCCAACGTGTAAAATCTCCCTGCACCTCAGGGCCGATAGTAACAATAAAGAGTGTGCTAAAGTAGGAGTAGAAACTGTAGCGGTTAAGAAATTGTAGCCTTCCAAATAGAAACTCCCTAACCCATGGGTATACCATGAAGTTATAAAGGTTCTACCTATGAACCAACCTCCTAAAGCGAAATAAGCACAAGGAAAGAGTAATGGACCATACCATCCTATAAAAATGAAACAATCTCTTCATAACCAGTTATCCATAATATCAAATAAATCCTTTTCTTCTTCACTGTTAAATTTACCAAGGGCTATAGTCATAGTGATCCTCCTATTCAACTACTTCAACCATTTCCGAATACCTCATAAGATGCTCAGGGCATATATACGACGGTTCCATCATTCATGAATGGGTATCGAATATACAAACCCCCACTTCCCATGGTATGGAGCTACAAGTCAAACTAACATATAGGTAAGAGCTAGATTGGACTATTTATTCATCTTCTTAATAGCCACCCTAACTCGAAATTGTCTTATGAATCATCAATTAGATGATTCCTTTTGAAATCACTCTAGAAGAGTGAATGAGCCTCACTAGTTGATAGATTTATCTTCTTGTTTGATCAAGTATAATAATACTCGGATCTTATCTCTAATATTGAGAAAGGATCCATAAAAATCTCTATAGATTTTTCTAATTTCATTTTATATTTTGTGTATAGTAAATTACTATAGTATATAGCTTAGATAGTTATATTTGTATATAACATAGATTTCTTATTTATATATAACTATCATTAAAATTACTACACTACCCTACCATATATAACATTACTTTTCTTTATTGGATTATTTTCTGTTTGTTATTGTTCCCCTTTTTTCCAAAGTTCTATTTCCTTCGGATAAATCGAAAACCACCAGGGTATACCTTTTTTTAGGGTGGAACAAAAAAAGAAATTTCAAAAATTTCCCCCATTCCCCTTTCCCTTTATCCGTCAAAAGGAAAAAAAATTTGCTCTCTATTTTTGTTCTTATCTCTAAAAGAAATTGAAATTAAATAAAATAGGAAATTAGGGTTTAAAATGAAAATTGTTTTCTCGTATTCATTCTGTGAGATCCCTCAATTTAGTCCCACATCTAATACCTACCGGGCTAAGATCCTGTTTATAAGTGAGAATGGACTATAGATCTTTAACTTCGGTTAACTATTTTAAAGAAATGACTTAGGCCCATTACGTTGCACTTTGGGCCGGGTCGTTACACATTCTCTGTTGCGTTGGTTGAATAAAATATCTGATATATCGATGTGAAATTTTAGGCACATGAAATGGAGCAATAATCTGAAATCTATATTGAAATCCTGTATAGATAGAAATGGGTCATTTTTTATATTACAAAATCATAAAAAAAGAAAGATATTAAAATAGGTTTGTGATTCGAAAGAAATACTTTTTAATGGAAGAAACAAATAGTGATTTATTCGTATGGAGCATTTATGAGCAAACAAGAAAAGAAGATACAATCTGAAATATCAATAAATTCTTGCGCGATCCAAGGAACTAAAAAAACTCGCTCGCTTTTGACGACTTTATTTTTATCGACTATTTTTTAATATCAGAGCAGATGGTATATTCATGATTTAATGAGTCAGATCCACTTACTTTTTCTTTTCTTGATTTCAAATTTTTCTAATATGTTTCATTAAGAAGTAGGAAATTATAACCCCGATTGAGTTTCCAAAATAGGTTTATGGTACCAGGGCTAAAAGAAAATAGGAATAAAATAATAATAATGAAACAAAAAATGAGAAGTATAACCTCTAGTGACATAGCAACCCTTTTAATCGAATTCTAATTAATGTGATTACTTATTATCTTATCCTAATGAATCCCAAAGAACTCATCTTAATGAACAAACATTTCGTTGAATGAATAAACGTTCAACTTGAATTCTTTGATCGAAAAATTCATCATGCGGGCTTATTTTATTTTAAATAATTGATTTTCTTTAGGAAAGATAAGTTAGAATAAAGATAAAAAATGTATTATGTACTATCGGCTAAAAAGTCTGATTTTGGACCATGGAGTTTTTCTGAAAAACTCTCTATCAAATTTGAACTGATGACTTATACCTTACCATGATGTTCCTCTACTAATGAGTTAAAAGGCCCCATTATTTAAAATTTTGAAAAAGCCATTGGTTGTTATAAATCTATTGCACTGCCCTATGTAGATGTTATATATATATATATACACACACACACACAATAATATATAGATACATGTATGAATAGGGGATCATTCAGGAAAATAATAATAAATTGAATTTAACCCTTAAGTTCAAGTTCTATAGTAAAAAAAAGTAATCTAGTTCGGATTTTTTAATATTAGTTGTGCTGTGAATTCTTTCATAGCCATCCTAATTTCTTTGATTCCTCTATCCTATCAAGAAGAGATTTATTTATTTATACGTTTGCTAATCTAACATAGATCTAAGAATATATTTATTGAATCCCTTCCTAGATTTCTACATAATGATTTTGAATTAATCAAAATAAAAATGCTATCGTTTTTTAATGAATTTTATGTCTTAAGATTGAGATAGAAATCAACATATTTAATTATAGCGATGAGTTAATTAAAATTAATGAGTGAAAATGGAATAAATAGAATATAATTTGACATTTAATCTTTTTCTGTCTGTCGGACAAATCAATCCCTAAAAGACCATATAACTTTGTTATATGATGTTTATAAATGACGAATATCGAATCATTATATTGACAATTCCAAAAAATTGACCATACTATGATCGTAGTATATTGGCGATCGGGCATGTATGTTCCTATTGTATAGTGGTCAGGACATCTCTCTTTCAAAAAGGCAGCGGGGATTCGACTTCCCCTGGGTAAGGTTCCATGAAAAGAAATAAATCATAAATTATCAATAAACCTCAAATTTATTCTTCCATGGTTGATGTCCGAGCAGCTATGTGAATGCTTGTTTAAATCCAGCTCAGCCCACTAATTCGTCATTCTTATAAGAATGATGTAACCAAATAGACTTATCTTCTAGAAGTGCTACAAAAAAGGGACAAAATTTGTGTATAACATCCATTTGTTTATTTCTACTGTATTTGGATCAAATTATTGTAATAACCCAGGATTCCCAGGAATCCTAATAATCCTATCATTATCACTCTAATTTCTATCCATGTGCAGTATTTCAAATAGCCTTCATTGTCTTTATTATAAGAAAAATTGTTTAAAATATAAACGATTCAAATGAAATTAAAAAAAATAGTTGATAGGATCTTTTTTTTCTCAATTTTCTATGAAGAGAGGGGGTGCAAGGCGGGATCCTATCGCCTAAAGAAAAATTCAAATCAATCAAAGAAGTTTAATTACTTTAATATTGATTAACGGGTAAGAAACATATATACTTAGAGGTATTGCCAACTCATGATTCGAAGAGAGACAATAACCATTTTGCTTTTTTGATTACTTCCAATCAATGAAATAGAATAAATCATCCATATACTTTTGGGGCGTAGTTTTTAATGTGTTTAATATATAAAATCTTTTGAATGTGATTATAATAGTTAAATCTTGTTTTAGCTTTATTTATTTAATAGTTACTGTCTTGAATAAACCGAACCAAATCAATTTGGTTTTGAGAAAACTTTGGGTTCACAGTTTGGTGTGTTGTTCCGGTGGCCCCCCATGTCATAAATTTCGGTTTGGTGGGTTCAAAACCGAAAGCTCTGTCCTACATATTTATAAGCATGAGAAAGATGAAAGCTTGCCGATGGTTATACGGCTATATTTAATGATTTCCCATTCTCTGAGCACAAAAAACATTTATATACAAATATTTAGACTCAAAGAATACCATTCTTGTAATATGAGAACTTTCAAAATCTGGTAATGTTACAGGTGTAGAAAAAGGTTGAGCTAGTATTCTATAATTAGACGATTGAAGTACTGGGGCATCGGTATGTATTAACGATATTAGAAATTGGCTAAGGTAGATCCGGGGAATATCAAACAGGCACGGGGTCTTGCTCAAGAATTTCTTTACCTGTAATTCCTTCCTTCAAAGTTTTGAAGTAAACATCAAAATCCTTCTCAGGAGGAGGATTTTCTGGGTCAACCTGGAATGTCTCACTAAAGGGAACAACACTTTTAACCTGTTAAAACAACCCCCTTATCATTCAAAATCTTTGATAAAAACAGGTAAATGTAAAGGTATAACATATGCAGTAGACAGCATATGTATAATTTTCTGGAAGCTGAACAATATGTAGTTCGTTTGAAAGGTAAGGTTGTAAATTAACAGCTGGCTATTACTCAAGCAATCTTCATATAAAATTCATAACCAAACGTAAATAACTCACCTCAAACGTTTTATCACATGCATATGGACTTTCAAGAGCAGCAACACATATACGAGCAACTTCTTCCCTTGATATTTTCCCCTACATATGTTACACATGTTACTTTATACAATTATTACTGCGTCAAAATTATCGTTTTGATGGAAAGGAAGTGACAAAGTGAGGTAACATACCGTGATATTGTCTCCTTGTTCGAATATGAGATCTGCCCCTGCAGGCTCTTCTGTCAATGCACAAGGCCTAACTATTGTGTATGGAATACCACTTTCCCTTACTAAATCCTCTCCCTGCGCATCACATTTCATTATCAGCAGAAAGATTATATTTCAGTTTCAGTTACAGTAGTCCATTGTAATTTCCTCGAGATTTGTTCATTACAAACTTAAGGTTCATAATGTTCAGATTTTCGGAATTCCATAACCTTCAGTTTGAATGTGAGTATGAATCCAAGCTCCTGATTGAGACGAACAGCAGGAGGTTGTGTATTCAAATCCAATCCGGATCGATCTGGCCGGGTAACTCCAGCAGATCCAACATGAACAAACCTAAAGGAGAGTGTCAATACAAAAGAAATTAGCCTCAAGAATTGCGCAGAAGACTAGTTTGAGTACTGTTCAATCCTTCATAACTGTGAAAGGAGATCGTAAAACAACATCATATAAGGAATAGAAACCTGGGAGTTATTGGCTCTTTTATATATGATTTGATGTTGACCAATGGAAGCTCAAATGCACCTTCCACAAATGTTGGGTTAAGCTTTCCGTCATATTCAAACTTGCTGAACATGAGCTGAAACAAAAATGGATCGCCAACTCAGCATAGGGTGCATGGTACATTGGGAGAGTAATGAAAAAAATGACAATGAAGCACCCACACCTGAAATGATATTACTTTGCTCGGATCGAAAGGGGGAGCATCATAAACAGTTCGAGCTCGGAATACAGGACTAAGAGAAGAAAATGGAAGATATACCTAACAATGGAAGTTGAGAAATCTAAGTAAAAAATTTTTCAGCTTGCTAAAGATATAAAGCTAAGAGGTATATGGAGCCCACTCACAGTCTGCCATTGGCCATTCTCAGTGTCAAAGCTAGCTGTGTAACCAATCGTATCCCAATCAGAACTGGTCCTGATGATAAGCTTGTACCTCCTGCCATCTCCCTTGACTCTAAGTGACACACCATCATATGCAGAAAGATCCTCAGGTTCAGAAAAATTCTGATGAAAATGAAAGCCAAATATATCTTCGCTCACAATTATATAAAAGACATGGTAAATAAAGCGATTTGCACAGACTGCACATAAGTATATAAAACAATGCATCAGCTTAAAAAAAATACATGATTGAATCAACTGGAATTTACCTTGGTTCTAACACTGGTAAACCCACCATTATTTGCCACAGAAACAGTACCTTTAAAGGAAAGTAAAAGGAGAAAATTTCAATATAAAGTCACCACAAACTAACATTTTTTTCATAATGTTAGGATTTTGAATGTTTGTACTAAAATACTAAAATAAACGACAGAAGCTACACACAACTAGCACTGAAGAAAATTAAAACCTTTAAAGACACCAGTAGGACCTCCATTTTCACCACCACTTAGATCAATCTGGAAAGAACTCTCACTGACACCGCCCATTACCACATCATCCAAAGCACCCCAGACTAACTCCTTAGATGAATAACCTAAGTACATCCATAATGTAAGCATCAAACACTAGAAATAAAAAATGGAGTAGCAAGTCAAAAAATGCATCCATTTTACAATGTCAGACTACAACAATGACAAAAGATTCTACTGAGTTGCTATTATAATATATACTTGTGTAGTTAATAGAAGGCATAAAAAATATAAGACTGGAAAAATGTATAAACATTTTACTTTTGCAAGGTGGAAATGTTAATAATCAACAGTCAAGACCACGATATCTACCTTCAAATCCAAACAACAATTTCCCATCTCGATGGCCAACACTTTTCTTAATTGCATTGAGCAAATTTTTTATTCCAATGTATTCAACGAGCTCAGGTGAATCACCTTTAATCTACACCAAGTAATCAATCATTCAGCCTTACAAGGGATGCAAAATACCATCTTCTGAACATAAAAAAACTAACAAAAATTACAAAAAGAGTACGAAAATACACCTCTGGCTCAAAGAATTTGATGCCCTGTACAAATACAAACCAAAAAGAAAGGTTTCATCAGTGCTTGCATGAGCAAAAATCTAAAGGAGTTTTTTTCATATGTTTTTCTCTTCAATCACGACAAGATACACAATTTCTGTTTATGGAATGTGGGATGGGATTTTTTTGCAAGTTTTTTCAGGTTTCTTGTCACCATTTAAAAAAGAAAAATAGATATAAGCATTTGTTTACAAGCAACTAAATCTCAGTTCAACATATGAACAAAATCAATATACCATACAATTCATTGATCCACATAAAGTTAAAAGTTGATGAAGTTTCCTAAAAGGGGTAATTCAAAATCATAAGGACTTGAGTAAGTTATTTTCCACAAAAGACGATACAAAACCCACTTCAACTCCCCATAACCACCGTGAAACCTCTATGATTATCAATTTCATCACTAAAAAACATCATTAACTAAATGGAAAGAACCATACTTGCCGGTATTTATCCCTCTCAGGCGTATCTCCTTCTTTAGGACCAACAATTACAGATACTGTATTGATAACTTTCTTCACTCCCCTGAAGCTCTCAGGGGTTAAAGAACTCTCCTTGGTGATGTCTCCCACTATCTGAAATTACCATAAGGAAGAGAAACATAATAGTCACAATTAGGAAGAGAAACAAAATGGTGAAAATTGCTTGTGTGCATGAGAACAATAGGCTAAAAACTAAGTGCATGCTGTACTTAGTTCAGAAGTAACGTAAATTGGTATATACGTCCCCCACCATGTCAATATCCGCCCCAAGCATTGACAAGGCTTTGTCTTTATTCCTGACCTAAGAAAGATGATCATGTTATTACAAAAGCCAATATTGAACATAGTGAATCATGGATCGAAAGTTGTGAAATAGCATGAAATTTCGAATGGCAACCAAGTTCTGTAGGATACCAGTACTCGGAAGGGTATCCTTTTCTTGCGCAAAATATCAACCACCCTGCGCCCAACACCACCAGTAGCTCCAGCAACAAGAACCACATCAGAAGCTTCCATTTTTTTCACAGGCTCAGTAGATGTTCCACTTGAAAGTTTCTCTAAGAGAGATGCTATGAACTTCCCAACAAATTATATCATGAAAACAACTTTGAGATACTTATTGCAAACAAAAGAAAGAAAGAAAGAAAGAAAACGAATATTATACAAAAATAAAATAAAAAATAAAGGAAACGAACCTTGGCGGGAGATGGAGGGCCATTGAAGAAATACAATGTCTTCAAAAATCTACCCAAGTCCCAGCTTTGCCTGCCGGCATCAGCATATATGTTCCCCTTATAAGTCCTTGAACCGAAACAAGGCAGGCTTCTTCTATAAACAAGAGGTTGCACTAGTCTGTCCTTGGTCCCAAGGAAGTGTCTATGAAGTGAAGGAGGCCTTTGATGCGTAGAAACACCGGAAAACGTTCCATGAGCAGGAGCAGAGCTAGTAGTACACTGCAAATTAGTACACCCCCGCCAAATATAGCAAGGCATTACGTGTAGAATAGATTCATCAATTGCAATGTCAAAAAACAAGTAAATGGGTACACAAGAGGCAACAAATTTGATCAAATCCATACATTGGACTAGCTTATATTATCAAACAAAGTACAGAATGACAAAAAAAACCAAAAAAAAAAAAAAACAAAAAGGGCAAGGCAGGTGTACCTGGAAGTGGAGAAGCGGGGAAGAGGAAGAAGTGGAGATGCTAGCAGGGGAGGTGCACCATGAGTAGTACTCCATGGCTTCTTCGTCTCGAGGCCGATGGACAAATGGGTAGCGGATAATTGTCAAGGCGATCAACGCCGACCACAAACATGGAATGGAAGTCCATCTCCTCAGAGTTCTGGAGGTGGTCAATGCCACGTTGCTTCCCACTTGGGAGGAGGTATGATACATTCTTCGAACCGTATTTACTGTTCTATTTTTCCCCCCTTATATTAACACTTGTATTGCATTGTTTACTATTATGGAATTTGGATTAGAGGAGGATAATGCTAATTTTATAGGTTTTTTAGTATATAATATCTATGTTTTTTGTTATTAAGGCGAGGATGTACAAGCATTATTAAACAGGTAACCTTTTGCAAATTATACCAAAAAGTTAGATGTATGCCCGCACATCGTAATAACTAAATGTATAAATTTATGATTATTCTTTAAAAATGCATCAATATAAAAAAAAACACATATATTAAGCTAGTAGCACACAATATAATGGCTTTGAACCAAAAAAAAAAAAAACTCCGTATAGTGAAAATGAAAGATTTTTTAACCTTTTAGTACTAATTATATTAAGAATTACATATTCTCTAATTGAATTTGCTTACTTTTTTTATGAACTTAAAAGTTTCATTTTTTAAAAAAAAAATATTAGTCTTGGATATTAACGGTACCACCCGCTTTTGGAAAAAGAGATTTTAAATTTTTATTGGACAATGTCTTGTACATGACTTCTACTCCAAAATTTCCAAGTCTCGTGACAACTGTGTAGATCTTAAAATTGGATGGGAGAGTGACTTCCCTTACTCGGAAAGATACAGAGAGTAGAATATACATGTTCATGGCTTCACCTGGAACCTGATAAAATCGAAGCCTGAGGAGGAGCTGATACATTCAACTTCCACACTTCACTGGCCATTACATCATATCTAACAAGACCAGTCTAGGCCAACCTCCACTTCACTTTGGCCTTCCAAAACCTTGATCACCATTGACATAGAAGGCCGTTTGGTGCAGTCTTCCTGCAAGCACCACACACCTATCTTAACCATCTTCAATGCCTCTTCAAGATATAGTTCCATTTCCCCACCTTGGTCATCGACCATGCCCACCAGACTACCTTCCTCTCCCTTCTCTTCTACAAACTGGGCAGATATGTCTCATCATCTGGAAGAGAATAATCCAAGACCTTCCTACCGCAGACAATTTCCTGCACCACTATGCCGAAGCTGTAAACGTCGACTTTCACTGTGATTTTGGAGCCCAGCCATTCGGGTGCAAGGTACCCAAGATTTCCTCTGACTGATGTTATCACATGGCTATTCTCCTTGTCAATCTGCTTGGAAAGGCCAAGGTCGGAGAGTTTGGCAATGAAATTGTCATCAAGAAGGACATTCTGAGGCTTTACATCTAGATGTGCAATTTTCTTCCTGCAATCATGGTGTAGGTAATGCAGGGCATTGGCTATGTCAAGGATTATTTTTCGTTTCTCCTGCCAACTTAGAGCTGTTCATCTTTGGCTTCCATGGAAGATCCATTTATCTAGAGACCCGTTATTCATATGCTCAAGAACTTGAATTTCGTGCGACTTTTCAGCACAAAATCCAACCAATCTAACCAGATTAAAATGATGAATGGATCCTACACACTTTACCTCTGCTTTGAACTTCTTTATCCCTTGGCTTGAACTGTCCAACTTTTGCACTGCAACCTTGGTGCCATCAACTGGCGTCCCTTCAAACATACCACCAAATACTCCTTCCACCAGCTTGATGTGAAAATCATCTGTCATGGATTTTAGTTCTTCAAAGCTAAATTTAGTGGGCATTTCTAACTTACCATTGAAGTAATCCTCCTCTTCTAGATCAACAAACCACAATCCAAATGCAAAGAAACAATAGTAAAACAGCAAGAGAACTTCCAATTATAATGCCCAAAACTTGGCTCCAGTCCGAGCTCTTTTTTTCACTGTGTAAGTCGAATATCCCGTCTGCACCTCCAAACATGCATTCCAGTTAATCTGCATGTTTATCAACGAAAAAACTTGGGTTGTTGAGTAGCAGATGCCGTCCGTGACATTGTTATCGTATCTAAAAAGAGCAGCTTTGCATGAACAGTTTCCCAGGCAAGCTTTCTTGCAAGTTTCTACGTCTGTTCCATTCATGGCTGCAGCATTGTTATCAATATAGCTGAAATATGATGCGTTTTGAAGGTCTAAGATTTGATGAAACTATGAATCTTCACAAGATAAAGTATTCACCTCCTCACACCCCAGGTTGACCAGCCTATCGTTTACTGGTTCAAAAGATGTAACGTTACCACCTGTAGTCATTGGACAGCTGCACTGCCCATTTGAGCAAATCCCATAATTCCCACATACTGTTGGATATTCACAATCAGTTAAGAAGATGGAAAAGAAGTCATCCATCATCTTCCACTCATACAGCCTGAGAAGCCCATCTGACTCCAATCTAAGGAACTGAACTGATGACGCAAGAGGCATGGTTTAGGGTTTAGGGTTGTTGGAATGTCATTAGAAAAAGTTCCCATGGTACCATTCACTAAACTCGGAGTGTCGAAGCTATAATCCCCGAAATAAAAATACATCTGAGCATACGAATCAACAAAGGCACCTAGCCCATGTTGACCAAAAGGCATGAACAACAGACCTGAACTCGTCCAGTTAAATGAACCAAGCACCTGGCCGGCAACCAGCTGCTGCCCAAGGAGAAGATTATCGGTAGGATGATCAAACGACTGCCAAACAGTACGACTTTCCCTGTTACTAAGAACCAAATTTCCCGTATCCAAGATTTGCATAGACAAGTATTGATCAGACTTAGAAGATGTATTGTTAGACCAGATTTTAGTCCCGTCTGCATCCATCAGAACAAGCTCAACATCAAGAGTGAGCTCCAGAGTCCCATTTTCTCTTATGGGCTTATGTGTATTGGCAGACCAAACCAACTGTGGCAGCATTAGGTTCATACCTACGAATCCATATACGAAGACGGAAAAGAGGAAGGAATTAGAAGTTCCATTGCTGGCGAAGCCACAGTGGAACTGTGTGAGCTTATCAGCGTCCTGCCTCCAACATCCGGGAAGGAGGTTGAACCAATGCGGGAAGGATTGTTGACCCACTTAGTGGGAAAAGGTACAGTGGAGTTTGGAGGTGGAGGTTGGCCATAGACTGTTCCGGAAGAAAATAGAACAACAAGCAAGAATGAGCAGAGAATGATCAATTTCCCATTCATAGTTGTTGAAATTTGTAGATAGCAAAGTCTGTATACAATGGAAGAGTGCAGCATTTGTCATCTAGAATAAAAAGAAATTGATGATACTAATTGAACAAACTGCCTTGCACTGTCATCTCCGTCCAGGAGCCGAAAAATAAAATAAGGACTTGGGATCTTGTATCAATATTCTGGAGCATCTATTATGGATTGCTCCTCGTAATTCTACGAATAAACCAGGACTAATTAGAGCGTTTATTTTATCTGTTATGAACTGCTCGTTAAAAAACGAAGTTCTCAACTCACAAAGACATACATACTCTTGTAAAAAAATAGGTAATTTTCATCGAACATAACTAGTTCAACGTAAGAATAAGAAAATTATTATATTATTTATATTATTTGTCTTGATAAAATTCTATCTACGAGTTAATTTTTAAGCGGATTATTGTGTCCCACCAATTTTCCTGGGAATTTTATCTTGGAGTAATTATTTAATATAATAGTTTTTATACTTGTCATCTAGATAATAGTTCTCACACTGAACTAGTTATCTTTGATGAAAATTACCCGTTTTTCACAACAATTGGTATAAGGGTCATTGGTTAATTCTAATATGCTCTGTGGTTGCGGTTTATGCTGATCTTCCATATCAGAAAAAAATTTCCTCGAACTCTTGGTTAATTTTAGTATGCTCTGTAGTTGCGGCTTGTACTGATCTTCCATATCAGAAAAAAATTTCCTTGAGCCAGTTGGTTTTCCGCATTGAGAGCTATTAAATAGACATTGTAGCAGAAATGGCAGAAGCATCTACATCGAAGGAAACAGTTTCTTCATATTCAATTTTGGGAAGAACGGCTGATTTGCTGTGGAGATTTTTGATGCTATCGGTCATTTCGGCATGTGGCAAAGTAAGATTCTAGATGTCCTCTTTCAACAAGGTCTAGATATTTCTATCGAAGAAAAGAAACCATAAGATCTTGAGGAGAAAGGATGGAGGACTCTGAATAGAATGACATGTGGTACCATTCGAGCGTGCCTTTCTAGAGAGCAGAAGTATGCTTTTTCTAAAGAAACTTTTGCAAGCAAATTGTGGAAGGCACTGGAGGAGAAATTCTTAAAGAAAAGTAGTCAGAACAAGCTCTATATGAAAAAGAGATTGTTCCGGTTCAACTATGTTTCTGGTACCATTCTAAATGATCATATTACTAGCTTCAATCAGCTAGTAACTGATTTGATGAATCTAGACGTGACTTTTGATGATGAAGATTTGGCTTTCATGTTGTTGGGATCACTTCCTCATGAATTTGAATTTCTTGAAACTACTCTACTTCAGGGGAAGGTTGTTGTGTCTCACAGTGAAGTAACTACTGCCTTGTATAGTTATGAATTGAGAAAGAAGGAAAAAAAAAACACAAGTGCAGAAGTTGAAGCTCTTGTTGTAGAAAGAGGTCGGTCGCAGAGCCAGAATAAAGGAAGAAGGGGAAGATCGAAGTCAAAGTCCAGACCGAGCAAAGATGAATGTGCCTTTTGTAGAGAAAAAGGCCATTGGAAGAAAGATTGTCCCAAGCTGAAGAATAAATGCAAACCTGACAAGGGAAAAGTTGCTGCAAATATTGCTGAGTGTGATAATGCAGATTCAGACCTTTCCATTGCTACATCAACTAGCAATTCTAGTTTATGGTTGCTAGATTTTGCTTGTAGCCATCATATGACGCTTAATCGAGAGTGGTTCTTTGATTTTAAAGAACTAAATGGTGGAATTGTCTACACAACAAATAATGCCCCTCTTGTCACACATGGAGTTGGTTCCGTTCACTTAAGGAATCATGATGGATCAACCAAAACTTTAACCGGTGTTCATTATGTGCCAGATTTGATGAAAAATCTCATCTCTGTCGGAACCTTAAAGTCAAAAGGTTTCGAAGTGAGGGCGAAAGATGGGATAATGAGGATCATTTCTGGTGCTCTTGTGATAATGGAGGGGATTCGAAGAAAAAATAATGTGTATTACTTTATGGGTAGTACAATTGTTGGGGAGGCAGCAACGACGTCAACTCCTACTGATGATCAGGAGTCAGAAGCAACTAGATTATGACATATGCGCTTGGGGCATGCTAGTGAAAAATCCTTGAAATTATTGATAGATTAAGGATTATTAAAAGGTGCTCGGGCTTGCAAATTAGATTTTTGCGAGCACTGTATTAAAGGGAAGAAAACAAGGGTGAAATTTGGTATAACAATCCATGATACTGAGGGTATTTTGGATTATATTCACTTAGATGTATGGGGGCCTTCAAAGACAATTTCATTGGGAGGTAAACACTATTATGTTTCCCTTATTGATGATTTTTCCCGGAGAGTTTGGGTGTATACTATGAAGACGAATGATGAAGTGTTGGGAATTTTTCTGAAATGGAAAAAGATGGTGGAAACTCAAACAGGGAGAAGAGTCAAACGCCTTCGCACAGACAATGGTGGTGAATTCAAAAATGATCCATTTCAAAAGGTCTGTGAAGAGGAAAGTATTGTCAGACACTTCACT
>JAVDBV010072267.1:0-16031 GCA_032619315.1 Piper longum
GAAGTAAGAAGATTAAATGGGCCTCAAACCCTGTGCTAAATCAAGCTGGGCCTACAGGGGCACAATTGAGTGATCTGAAATTCTTGTGCTACATGCAAATGAAATTCCCAGAAAATCCCAAACGGATGATAAATGCTACAACATTTAAAAATCATATGTATACCTCATGTGTGCAGTGTTAACTCAAGCTCTACTGTATCATAACTGAAACTTTCACATACATATAGGGCATACTCATCCACCATAACATGCTGACATGACCATCTGGGCCTCATACTCATATTCTTAAAATTAGTCTTGCTTGAACTCGTTCGAACCAACTTGATACTTACCCGAAGAGGGAAAAACTAAAATCGGGTAAAACCCTAACCCAAAAATAGGGTTTTCCAGACACTCTCCCCTAAAAATGTAATAGGGACCGTCCTGTCAACTATTGATAATATATATATATATATATATATATATATAACGATAAAAAGGTAAATCAATACCAAAACATTTCATTTTCACCCAGCATTCACATCATAATCATTTTTACCTTGTTGTGTTTATGCCCAATAGTATAACATACCGATCATTTTATGGAATAAGACATTAAAACATTTATCTAGCACAATTTACAATATAACAGTTCATCACTTCACATTGTGATTCGTTCCATACAGTAGGTACATGTGTGTAGGCAGCATGACTGCTCCTCCATAGTCTTGATAGTACACAGTCATTCAGGTTCTTACCGATATATATAATATGAAAAACTCAATAATGAGTGTTATTAGTCTAGAAATAACTAAACTCGCCCATGAGAGATGACTCTCCTATTGAATAAAATCATTCATCTATACTTGCTGCATTAGAAGCACTCATAAAGGCACTAATCAAGAGCCGTCATCCTCGGCTTGACAGCGTCCCATTCTGACTCATCAAATGCATTGGCATTCTCAAACTATCCCACACTCGAAAAAATCAATTATCCTAAAGCCCTCTAAATTTTGTGTATCCCTCATGGCCTTGAGCACAAAGGAAGATTACTCTCAGACAGGTGCCTTCAATACCCTTGGAATCCATAAGTCTAAACATGCACTGCATTGCAGTACCCATAATCCTCCAAACTTCTCCAAGTTTGAGGAACATAAAATGTGGAATTGTTAGAATTCTTCAGGAATGAAACAATCCACCCTCATATCTAGAGCCTACTTTTACTAGCAGGTGCCCGCTCATGGTGCGCATGAGTCGACTTTCCCTTATCTCACATCTCACGGGAAAACCCGAGAAAAGTATATGTACATATGTCTCGGTAGTGATTTTATTATTGTAGGCCCAAAGGCATTATGATCTAAATCTGAGTTTTCAAAAAGAAACTCGAGGTATCTCATCCTCGAAGGTTATTAATCTGGAAGACTAAATGGCCTGTGTGGAGTGGGATACAATAAATACACCATTTGACATGTCTGCTTACCTATTAAATCAAATCACGATAGAGTGAGAAGATCAAATGAAAAGCGAGTCCTAAACAGAACTGGTAAACGCTCTGATCATGTCCATGAGTCTAAGCGATGAGCTCCTATTTCGTACCTATACATCAAATCTAGAAACTAACTCTCACTATCTAAATGATGCATTCACAAATCCTAAACAATACACTCATATCAATCCTCATCACATCAAGTCACATCATGATTTCCTAAACTACATAGCAATTAATTTAATAATTCATACTTAATTTACTTAATTGGATCATTAGCATTTATCCCATACAATTCAAATCATGCAAAAATTAATTTTATTTACAATCAACACATTTCATCACATCAATTATTCAAGTCCTAACATGTTATGCTAAACATTATCAATTTTAAATAATTAAGTCAGAGTTATTTACACATCGTGTCGTTGGTGATCGGCGATAACTAGGGTTTATCACATGGTTCGGGACCCAAATTCGGCTCCCTATGGTCTCCAAAGTTCGATCGGCTTTGGCTGGAGGAATATAGTGAAAATCTAGAGATTTTGAATGAATTCGAGCAAATCTGGTTTTTTAGCAATTTTCAACGGCTTTCTGATGCTTTCTATAAGTTTTTCAGTGAGGTGATCAGGGCTGTGGGTTGGCACTGGCTCAACGATCTCAGCACGACCACGGTGATGACGAGGGAGATGGAGACGGCCATGAATCAGCCAAGGTTAGTTGGCTTGCCCGATCGGCCCTTAGCCAGTTTCTACAATAGTGGACGGGGAGGGGAAGGGCGTCGGGAGCGCACCGCTCCTGTGCGTCGTGGAGGTCGGGGGGTGGTCGGGAAGAAGGAAGGTTGCTCGGTGAAGCTCCAACGAAGGCGGTGGTGTCAATCGCCGGTGTGGCAGCCGGAGAAGGTTGACTCGACTCCGACTTGAGTTAAATAATAACTAACTCCTAATAAATTTTAAAAAAAATCTAAAAAAATATGAAAAATAACATAAAATATAATACTCTCAATAACATCAAAATGACATGTTCTACAACTAATAACCCACCTAAACTGTTATATAACACTTTTTAATGTATTTTTCAGCCTAAAAATAATTCTACAATCAAATATAGAAAAAAATAATTGCATACTGTCATGTACTTTGATAACTTATTTCTCATTATTTTTATAATATTATCTTTATATACTTGGGTATACTTGACCCTCATCACTCATAACGCAAGGCTAGCCTCGGCCAAACACGCGTGTTATATAAGTGACTCGACTCAAACCGATAGCTGAACTGACTAGTTCACTAATGTAAAAATTTGACTAGAGTCACAAGGTTTTACAGATATATTGTAAATTTTATGCTACATAGTTGTGGCATTCATGTCATATTATTCATTCATGTATCGAAATGTATGTGTTATCGTATATTTGTTTTGGTCTAGGAGTGGGTAGCGTGTCATTGTTCCCACTCAAGAAAGGTACATATAACTTCAATAAATTTAAAAAAAATTGGCTAGTTGTAGTAGATCATTTAGGCGGGGGTGGGGCTTCAACATTGGCATGTTGGACACGTGTCGTTCTCAGCCTACCTAATCAAAATATACGACAGGATTTCAATGCCAAGTTGTACTTACGGGTCCTCGAGTCCAAGGAACCATGACACCCAATGCGTACTTAGAAGCTGGAGTTTGGGTGAGGATGCAGCCTTATTGTCATAGGTCGAAAGCATTGAGTGATCACTAATGGTAGATCCCTAATAGGGAGGTCACACTGCTAGCATGGAAATCAGATGTAGACTCAATATCCTACTTGTTCATGTTAATTCATTTAAGTTTAGAGGGGTTATACTACTTAGTATTTTTATCACTAATGCAAAATTGTCTCCCCAAGTGCACTCTTGGATATTTGAGTTCATGGGCTTGAAGGGGCATAGTCGGCAGACTCTCTTATGGACTGATCTTAGTGGACTTAATTATGCTTGTTTATTTTTTTATGGGGTTTGATTGCACGGTAGTGGAATTGGTTTCATTCTTGGGATTGTTTTAATAATTTGCTTTAGGAATTGGATTCATGTTTACTTATTTGCTTAGTATAGTCGAACTAATTTTGGTTTTACTTAAATAAGTTTCTTTTCGATCGTATGGCTAATTTTGCATAATTGCATGACAATTATCTTTCGTAAAGAAGCTTGTCCTAATTAATTAAATGATTAAAGTGTTATAATTTTATGAATCTAATTTATTTTTGTTATCTTAACCAGCTTGTTCTTTCGGGTCCCTATGTTACACTTGGCTAGGACTCTGATTATCGGGCAGGTTGTTACACGAAGATTTTTTATTTTTTTAATACTATTAAATAATTAATTTATGATTTAATAAAATTATAATTAAGTATTGTGAATCATATTTTGACGTGTTATAGATGCATTTGAGCCGTGCTTGAGTGTTAACTACCAATCGCATGCATTTCATATTATGTGTTTTATAAATATATATTCCTTAGTATCAAGGATTGTTCAAAGCTCGAGTAAACTTGATTGGCTCGGTACTCAACTTAAAAAAACTTGATTCCAAACTTAATTCTATAATAAACTAGTCGAGCCTGAGCGTATACCTTCTCAAAGTTTTCCTAAGTGAAAGATATGGTCTAAGTTTCAAGGTTTTGAAACCGACATAGCATAGCATACATTGGACAACGAAGACTAGGCGGGATTGGGTGTATCGCCATCCTTGTAGGACAGTGGCAATGCTTGTGATCATATATTGAATTTCTTTCTAGCAAATTGTTTAAATCTTTTGGACTGGGGTTTGGCATAGACTCTATGATTAATTGTCTTGTTAATTATTATTATGTGTGTACTTAGTGGTTTTATCACTAACATGAGATTGCCTCCACAATTAAGTAGCTAGGAGCTTGACTTGGGGCTTTGCAGAGACGACAATAGAAAAGTTTCTTAAATAATTAATTTTAATTATTTACTTGGACTTTTTGGTTATTTTGGATTACATATTATTGGTAGTAGACTATAGTGAGTTGCGTATACTATTTTGTCATTATATGATTAGTATCTGATGACTCCGATTATGAGTATTCGTGAATATTACTTAAAATAATCATATTGACAAATAAATGACATATATTTGTTATAATTCTTGTTATTTTGATATGTTTGGCATGATATTTTATTTTATTCCTTGTATTGTATTGTTCGGTTTGTGGTTGGACCAAAAGTGACCCTAATTATTGTATAATTAGGCAAGTCATCACGCTCACCAAGCTTCTAGGCACACTTGCCTAAAGCTAATATAACACTTTATTATGTTAGTGAAAATATAAACCATTTTACAATTAATATGATATGCCAATCTATATTGCTCCTGCTCGTAACCTTTAAAGGGTTTTGTAAAAACACTCTTCAAAGGTTATATTTATAATCAAAAACCTGTTATAAAGAATTACTAGTTGTTATGCCTTTAAATTACCATATCAACTTCTCTGACAACAAATTTGGGCCAAATTTGAGTGTCATTTTGCTGCAATCGTTTATCAATTGTGTACTGAAATCTGATTTTTTGCCTAATTTTGGAAACTAATTTTTCGTTTATAAAATTGCAAATTGCATGATTTTTCAAAATAAAATTTAGAATATCTTCTATTTATAAAATTGCCAATGTTTTTCTAAAATTTAAAACACCGAATGTTCTTTAGAAAACTCCGAGTGATTCTTGAAGTGTTCGAGAGTTTTTAATTGTTTTTTACAATTCTAAAAATTTTATTAACAAAATTATTTAGACGAAGAGTAATACCCTTTGGAAATTAGGAATTTGCATAGGTTCTAACTTTAATCTAGACAAATTCAAAGACATTTCTTAACCTTGTAATTTGAGCTTTTATATTTCAAATAGTGACTTAGAGAATTTAAAATGAGAATCATTAAAACTTAGGCTTAACATAATCCACTAACCCTCCAAAGGTGAGTAGATTGTAAGGCCATTATCCCTAATTATAATACCTGCCAAAATAAAATCTTATATATTATTGGGGATGCATTTAATGATCTTCTACAAATGCTTTTTTTTTATAATGACTTTAATTTCATTAGTTTGCACTTGGAATATTTCATTATATATTTTCAAAGGTTTAACATATGATGGTTTTGATTCTTTGGGATGCATATGCTTGGCGTCGTTACTTTCGCAATTTAGGTGTATGAACAAAGCTAAAAATGTATGAAAACGAAAAGAAACAGAATACGTATGATACAATATTGATTTTTTGCCTCCTTTTCCATAGAAATTTATTTCCTTTTGGATAAAATTCAAATAAAAACAGAGTGCAAATCAAAAACGACAATCACAATCCATACATCGAACTGAATATGATATCTCCTATGCTAACACAATTTATATATGAATAGTTCTCAGAACCCACTCCAAAAATTCGCCTCGAATACATAGCACTAGACCCCCAAAGTGATAGCACAATTGACCTTTCTAATATAACGTACTAACCCCTTTTGCCGATCTTTCTTCCCTCTGTGGATCTTTTTTATCTGCTATCTCTTCTGTGTACAAAACTATTGCTTTATAATATTTACGTTAAACTTCATGCCTTCAATGATTACAGCTGTGTATTCACATCCAATTCCTCGAAGCAGAGTGACCGGAATTAATGCTTCTTTCCCCTGGAGGCTTGTTGGAGTAAGAGAAGCAAAAAACTTGCACCTTAGAACAAAGAACTAACACAACGAATGCTAAAATGGGCCAATCTATATTTTCACCCTGGAAATGAGAATGACCTGAAAAAGCACATCTTCTAGCCTGTGCCGGAGTATTTCTGGCAATCAGGATGTGGGAACAACTGTGCCCACAAATCCCAAACCGACGATGTAGAAAGCAATGGCCTGGAGATATAGATAAATGTAGTAATGGTTTTTCCCAAATGCCAGGTCGTAGCATGCACATATTAAGAGGTACGATCCAACTCCAAGTTCAAGCAGTTGGACTCTGCAACAAACATAAGTAGTTAGTATCCCAAAATTCAAAACTCAATTTCTCTCGTTGCAAGTGATATTGATTAGCCAAAGACCCAAAAAAATGAAGATTACCGGTCGGCAATCCTAAAACGAGGTAGGTTTTTGGCTACTTTGGCAGCAGACTTCATCTTGAGGGCGTCACCTAGCTTCTCGGTCACCACCCACTCATTCACTCTCCCAGCTTCCAACAAGCCAATCAAGGTTGCCTTGGTCCGGTGCATGGACATGACATTCTCGAACAAAATCCAAAACACGAGTAGGTGGATGGACCTTTTCATAATGAAAACCACAAACAATTATCAGATAATAATCATGAAAAGTATCAAACTTGAGCCGATAAAGATGTATAGTTTGATCTTTGAATTTGTGTACCTTGGCGTCCCAACTGCATTGAGAATGGTGATGATGGATGGGATGTAGACAGCAGCCCACTTTGGTATCTCAATTTCAGGAACAAAGACTGTTGTGGGCATTACCACGCAGTAGAAAAAAAAGGTTACAATATGAGCTACCACCTTCCGGACGAGGAAAAAACTGTAAAGAACATGGAATTTCTTGTACGTTGACACTTTCTGTAGACACAAGATCAAAACAAAGGGTTTCAAGAAATGGAGATGACAAACTCATTGAACTAAGATGACAAGGATAGAACATATATGAATGGTACCTTGTTTCGAATGATCTCCATGGCCATCTTCCTCAATAGATTGGCTGGGCCACAAGACCATCTATGCTGCTGATATCTGTAGGCCTTGAAAGTGCTCGGCAGTTCGTTCTTAACCTGAAATGAGATCATGAATTAAGGCACATCGATCCCACCAGTGTCTTTTCTTTTTTTCAAAGCAATTCCGTATGCGTAGAATTTATGAAATTGTTATGGCTCAAGCCTTTGAGGTGACATTCTACTTTCCACACTCCTCTCTGTGTCCCCCAAGTGAATATTTTACTGTTTAAGAACTGTAAAATCACAAAAATAACCCTATCTTCTTATTGCATGATATTGGCCGGGGATTTAACTGATCAGACAGCCAACTTCAATCGTGGGTACGAGTTCTAACTATACATAAATAAAATTATAAAAATATCCACATGGTGAAAGTTGGTCATTCGACAATGGACAAATTCATTTTCATTAATAAATAAAGAATCCAATACTAACTTGAGAATAAACATAGTAGACTTATCCAATGAAAATACAAATAAAAAATATAATAAAAATACTTCTTGCATGGAGAGGGTTACGGGTTCTTAATCCCATTAACCTCAATTTCTTAAAAATAATAATAATAATATCTTTTATAGTAAGAGGTCACAAAGTTTTTAATTTCTAATTTCTTATTAATAAGTCTATTTAAATTATGTAAAAAAATAAAATTAAAGATAAATTAATTTAAATTTATCTTTTTATTTAAATAAAATATACCTTTAAAATCAATTCACATTCTATATATAAAATATTAAATTATTATAGTTAATTTCATCATTCAATAAATTTATCTAAAAAATTAAATTTATTTTATATAGGCCACGTATGGCGTGAAATCTTTCTTAGCAGCCAACCATTAAGCGCACACAGATAGGACACATGTGATGATATTAAGATTGCACATTAGGGCACCCCAATTACAAGAAGGCCAAAATAAATTTTTTTTTATTTAGGCCTGTTTAGTTCATGAAAAAGTATAAAATATATAAAAGTTTCTTAATTATAATTTATAAATAATTAATTATACTATAAATATAAGATATAATATATCTTAATAAAAGAATCCTCCCTTATATTTTTGTACAAACATTTATTGCGATGAAATTTCTAAAAAGGACTTCATGGTAAATGACCTACTTAAATCTTTACACAAACTATTCTAAAAATAATTTTTTAATGAATGATCAACATTTTTGCCATTTCATAGATTTTTCATTTTTTTATATTAATTAACAGAGCATTTAAGTTAAAGAAAATGGCTTCCTCATCCTCATATATGATCCAGATGCCCAGGAGAGGCAAGGTGTCTCATCTTGGGAATAGATTAAAGAATAAAAGCCTTAAAATATATTTTTTTTGATAAAGAAAAAGACTGACAATGAATCATTGAATTGAGGAAATTATCTTAATTTAATTAATCAAGGAAATGAATTGAGAAGTTACCATAAGATCACCAACGTAAACGAACTTCCAGCCCTTGAGACTGGCCCGGACAGCGAGGTCCATATCTTCCACTGTGGTCCGGTCCTTCCACCCACCTGATTCCTCTAATGCTGCTATTCGCCATACTCCAGCAGTTCCTGCACGGTAAATAATTAATCTAAGTAACCAGCATCATAGATATAAGATTTAGTATCAACCACAGCAACATTATACACTTGTTTAATTTCGAATCAGAATTGTTACCGTTGAATCCGAAGAAGGCGTGTGTGGAGGAGCCTACTTCCTGCTCCACCGTGAAATGGTAATCCAAAGACATTTCCTGCATTCTCGTCATCATACATTCGTCCGCGTTCACTGTTATTTCAACTCAGACAGTCAGATTCATTACCGCATTATACGTATGATCCAGATTTTGATTATGAAACAAAATTTGATCTACCCAAATATTTTCTGGGTAAGTTTGTAATTTCATCATTATGTATTTACAGTCGGGTATTTGTGAGCTGAATTGTAACTATTTAGGTATTTACTACCTAAGGTAAGCCATGAGGGTTGATGTTAGGAAGGAGTTAATATCACGAGCCTTTGTGTTTTTCCTTTATTTCTTATCTAAAATGTTTGCATCAACGGCTTGGAGTCTAAGCGTATGCAAATAGAGTACTAAACCTAGTCCAGCAAGCAAGCAAATACCATTGATCGCAACGAGAATCTCGTTGGATTTGTCATGTTTATCACAAGTGGAAGGTAGAAGATAGCAGATTACACGAGGCATTAAAGAAAGAAAAGCCACAAAGAGGGCGCGTCGGTGGAGAACAAGACATAACTGCTTCAATGAATGGCTAATGCTACTGCGACTAAATTATTTTAGTTATCTTGTTCACCCTTCACATCCAAACAAAGCGCCACCTAAGGTCCCCAACCCCACAAACAGCGAATGAAACAAAATGGTGCAAAGAGGAGGAATGAGATTCAGTCTCCACAAAGATTGGATTTGTGGGTTGCTTTAGAAAAAATTAAGGATTTGGGCAGATCTCCCAGTTGCTTGCGACATTGTTGCTCACATTTTGTCAACAAAAAAAAAAAGCTCAGGGGCCGCTATCACTGTCCAAACCAGTCATCGGCTGTTGCATGGAAGAAGATTATTATTCTTTGATTTGTTAAGTTTTGTTAGATTGGGGGAATGAAAAGGA
Organism: Piper longum; assembly: GCA_032619315.1. Lineage (NCBI taxonomy): Eukaryota > Viridiplantae > Streptophyta > Magnoliopsida > Piperales > Piperaceae > Piper > Piper longum. The sequence continues at coordinate 9,829 of JAVDBV010072267.1, forward strand.
GTAATTAGGAGGTGAATTATGGGCAAGTCAATTGTTAAGTTCAGTAAATCAATTCACAAAATATTGTGAGGGCCTGCCTGCCACTAGCAAGACCAAGAGTAGAGACCAGTTTTCTGAGACAGATGTTAGTGTTGCACTATATTATTTATTAATAGAGAAAAAATAAAAAATGGGTAAAAAATTAAATTTATTAGTAAGTATAAGATTTTGGGCTCTTTGGTTTCGATACCATGTTAATTTATGCAATGATACTTGCTTTAGCATTAAATCATTACTTAATTTAGAGAAATTTAGAGATGGGTAGAAGGAAGGAAATGAAGACTGACCGAATTTCCAGCGGGCTTGGACGAGGGCAATGTCCGGATTGTGTAGGAGGAACGGGATGGTGCGCCATAGGAAGCCCGGCTCCGGTTGAAAGTCTGCGTCGAAGATGACTACGTAGTCGCATTGTTTCACGTAGCTGTGCTTCATGCCCTCCTTGAGAGCCCCAGCTTTGTACCCACTCCTGTTGTCCCTTATCTCGTACTTGATGTTGATCCCCTTGCTTGCCCATCTTTGGCACTCCGTCTCCACCATATCCTATTACAGCCCGTTTTTAAGTCAGTTCATTCGCTTGTACGATAGCCACTGTACAGGCTACTGGCTACATCTATGAAATGAATCTTTTGTGGAAGTTTCAGCTATTTTTTATTAATTTTCTTGAAATCTAAGATGGGCATCATTGGATTTGGTGGCTTGTGTGGGAGGAAGGCGTGTAATGAGGGGCAGGCATCAAGTAAACAATGGAGAAAGGTTGAGAAATTTGATGAAGGTGCAGAAAGCTAGCTGCTCAAAGCACTTTTTTTACTGGTTTGTATATTAGTGATTTCACTTTGTGGGTATTGGAAGCCGGGGAGAACGGTGGCTCAGCAACAGTTAAAATGGTGGCTGTGCTGTTTCCTACTGGCCATGGATGATCGACGGTTTCAAGAGTGGTCTGTTGCAACGCCATTGATGGTCGTGTCGGTTGGTTCATAGACACTTGGACCACTAGCCTCATTATTGAATGAAAGATGGAGATGATTCATGCAGAAAGTTTGATATAAAGCGGTAATTAAACTGCGGTTAATCACATCCAAACATTGAAACCAGATTGAAGAATGATGTAAAATTGATAGCAGATCAAAACCAATCAAAAAAATGAACAAAGAAAGAGTTAAAGTTCCGATTAATGGACCATCCTCTGAATGAAATCGAGTTGGAAGAGAAGAAGACGACGAAGGAACCCAGATCAGTCTTTTTGCTCCGAGATCTAATAAGAGTTTTATAAAAGATACGTCTAGATCAAAGCCCATTCTGATTGACTGCCGGTATAAAAACACGAAAAGCAGAAACCTCGAAGAATTTTATATTTTCAGTTTCCATACAAAAATTTACTAATCATAAATGTTATTGACTTGAAGGACCTATAAACTTCTCAATTCTCATCGTTATATCTGCCGCATTAAAAGATGTATGTATGAGACGACCTTAATAACAGGGTCGGTGGAATCGTCGAGCACTTGAATTATAATACGATCAGACGGCCATGATAGCCCACATGCAGCTCCAATAGACAACTGGTAAACCTGCATTACAAGAACCATCAGTTAGTACAAGAAAGAATACGATGCAAAAGGCATTCAAAACACGACACAACCAGCTCACAACAACGAACCTACCCATCATTCAGTACAAGAATTTGTTGCAAAATAGAAGACGAAGAAGGAGAAGAAGCCCACCTCCCTCTCGTTGTACATGGGAATCTGAACCAGGACCTTGGGATAGGCTGTGTTGCCGAGCTCGACGTCGTCTCTAATGGACTCCCATTTGTAGCGCCTCTCGGGCTTGCGGCCGAAGAGCTTGACAAGAACGATGACGACGCTCATGTACACCCTCTCGACGAAGAGCATCAACGACATTATTAGGCAGAGGAGAAGGGCGAGTTTGAGGAGCGGGACAATGAGGGGGGTCCTCATCTGCTCCCACATCAGAGCCAGCTGCTGCGTCTTGTCATCCCTGCTCCCTTGGAATGCCTCCGGCAAGATGTTTGTGGAAGACAGCCTATCCATTTCTTTTCGTTTTTGGGTTTGATCAAAACGATGATTTGATGAAGTAGAAACAAAAGCTAATGGAGGTAGTTGAAAACGATTAGGTTGATATTAAAGCTTTGAGATTTTTCTGGGTTTTATCTTCTCTACCCCTCTGGATGCTCTAAAGAAGCGCTTGATACAGATGTACAAAGTAATTCAGCACAATTCTGCAATGCTAGATTCTTGTCCGTGGCTTTCCAAGTGCCAACGGAAAAGAAAGACAACCCAGATCGTTGTCTATTTGGAAATTATATCACAAGAAACAACAAATGTGTTCCAAAGGATGGAAATGTAGGAGCAGAGCAGGGTATTCTTCCCCTGCTTCTACCTCTAATTACAACAAGGAAATACAAGCTAGACCCGACTGCAGATCTCCGTCAATCGTGGAAAACTCACGCAACCAGTTAAAAAGAAACGCCCCGGAATGATATAAAGAAATGCAAGCAGGCTTCTATATCAACCTAAGAGTCCCCCCTCCTCCACTTCTCAACCCCAATGCGCCTTCCAAAATCTCCTCCCCTAGAATTTTCAGATGTATAAACAGATTCACTGGAGAGTTTAGGTGGAGACAGGGAGAAGGGAGACAATAGGGGGGAGGTAGATTGGAAGCAAAGGAGGAAGAGAAAGGGAGGTGCTTTTGCTCCTATGTTGCTCTCACCCCTCCTCCAACTGCCTATTTTTATTACGAAGGACGGAGGGCAAAAAAGAACGGCCGACACTCTCCAACTGTCCCAAATCTTTAAATAACCAAACCTTTTGGAGGCCCTGCTCCTAATTAGACGTCAGGTGGTGAAGGAATCCCTTCTTATTCATCCGATTTTTTTCTTTTTACACACCACAATGCAGATATGTATTTCATTATAATCGAAGAAGAAATGCAAGTTGGCTCCACTCTTTTTCTTTGCTCAATATAAAAGTACTCGTGTATTTGTTTAGTCGTTGCTCCATCACTTATTTAGTGTAACTATTTGTGTGTGTGGGAAAAAATAACACACTATTTGTATGTGTATGGGGGGAGCGTGCTTAGAAGGGAAAAACGATTTATATGTTAATTTCGTCTTTTTTATTAATAAACGAAAAAGTGGAGGAAGACTAAGAAGATGGGCAAGGTGGGAAGGGTGTGTTGAGGCTAGTTACTAGTTAGGTGGAGTAGTTAGATCATAGGTATGGCATGGTGATTTCCATGTGTGCCTTTGGATTTGTATTTAACCATTGAAAAAAAAAATTAAGACAAAAAAGGGTTGCCTTGAACAGCGACGGTTCAACCCGTTCATCCCAAAGCGAACGAGATGAGTCTCTTCGAGGTTGAGCCCAGGTCGGCTCAATCACGGGAGCCTCAAATCCCCGTGACAAGCTGAGCTTGTCTGTCGACCGCAAAGGAGAACTCGAGCTCTGTTTGAGAAGAGCCCAATTTTTTCTTTTAAAAAATTAGCTTTACAAAATAAAAAATTAAATAAAATCAAATAATGATATAATTTAATCATTTTGATAATTTCAATTGAATTACTAAAGTTGAAAATAATTTATAACTTTTTCATGAATTTACTATGTTGTCTTTAGCTCAAGCTTGATGAGGCTTTGGCCAGCCCAACGAGTCAAGCTGAACCAACCTAAAGCCTAACAAGCCAAGCCAAAGTCGAGCTCAATCGACAATAAAGTTTTATCTAGTCAAGAGGAGTCCACTTTCAATAATAAGTAAAGTCAAACTAGTTTTGAGGTTGATATTCGGCCGGACACTATTAGTGTCCCTCGTCATGCGATGAATGTAAGATGGTGTGCAACTATATGGAGAATCGTAAAGACATTGTTTTACACTAAGAGGTACGAAGAATTCGAACAAAATTATGGAAGACGATGAATATTTAGTGTTTGGCCTTTCGTATCTACGTAGTTAGCTGTATTTTGAATATATGTCTTTTCTATTTATTTATACATGTGTAATGAATATCTAATTTCAAGAGTGTGTAATTGAGTTTCATTGTGAGGTTTTGCATTGAGGCTATCCTTCTCTCTCTTAGAAGACGGAGAGTCTCTCTTCATAAAGTCTAATCTTCTTGTATGCCAAAAGTTTGTTGTGGATGGGTGTACCGGCTTTATCTGATGGGTGTACCAGCTTTGTTCGATGTGTGTTTTCATTTAGTGGAGATATGAGAGATTGCAAATATAGACATAGTCACCATTGGTGATGCATGTGGGAGAAGAAAGAGAAATTATTTATTGTGAGGAAAAGACATGACTTTGAATTTTTCCACAAGACCAACTCTTATTAATTTCTTATCTTTCTTTACCTTTTTGTCTATTGTTTGTAATGTGGGGTAGTTATACCCATCTCATGTTTTTTATTGTAGCTTTATTTCAATTTGGAAAGTTTCCACTTTAAGTGTGTCATATTTCTTTATCTTTTATGGTTCGCCTTGTCAAAACACAAAGCATAGCTTGGCACAAACATAGTTTTAAGCCAAACTAGCCCCGTTCTAATAGTTCACCCCCCCATTAAAGCCCACGCCACCTCTAGAAGCCCGTTGTATCCCATATGCTACAATTTTATAGTATAAACTGATGAGCTTAAATTACCTCTTCATATTTATTAACCCAAGCTAAAAATTTATACACCACATCTGCTAATAAATTAGATCTTATCATAATAAATTTTGGATATAAGACTAATTTTATGAAATCTTACAAATCCATATTAGATTAAAATTCGGTATGACCCATGCGATGTGCATGCTATTGATTACTGATCTTCATAAATTTATTATCATATCGGTATTATTGTGGTGGACATTGAATTTTGAAACACAATTAAGATTTTTATTTTTCGCGTACGCTTTTAACTAATAACTAGTGTGGCTATTAGATGTGACAATAAAGGGTACAATCATTACAAGGAACAATTAAAAGGTGTACTCTTAGAAGTAATAGTAAATGATGTGATCATTAGAAATCACAATTAAAAGTTGCAACCATTAAAAGTGACAACTAAAAGATGTGATGTAACACCCCAATTTCGGTTCACTTAAGAACCGGATCAGAAATATTACGATCGAGTCGAGACATGTTTAATATTATTAGTTAGTGAGACTCGAACCATAAAATAGATCGAAATAACCCTCTTAGTGTCATAAGAATAGAAGACATTGTCAAATAAATATCAAAATACATCAAATATAAATAAATACAAGAAAGAAAATCTTATGTTGAGCTCAAGTGTGTGTAGCATTTATCTGTCCTTCCGCCGAAGTCGGTACAGGATTTGCAAGACCTATATATATTATAAGAAAACCGTCAGTAACGAATGTTACTGGTCCGAAAAATAACTAATACAATCTGGCAAATGGGCATTCCATTACCCACGAAACATATGAAACTTCAAGAATGCCTCACACCGGGGAGTAAACAAACATACTTAAACAAATGCCGGCTCACATGCACGGCTCATAATTATAATTATACATACATACAGCGCTTATGCCCTCACACCTTCCATATCACCTTCCACTGTACTCAAATGGAAAAAGGAACAATTAAGTTAATGCCACATATTCCGAAAATGCGCTGCATTACACGGTACCATCATACACCCGCACTACCTCATGGTTTGAAGGAGTACTAGCACGGTCCATACATATCTCCGTACCACTCATTCTCTTATTCGTGAATCCGTAAAACAGCGCGTACTTATATAATAGGCTTGGGGATGAGGCTTGTATAATAGATTTCTGGAGTTAAAGTTCGAAAACCAACAAGGGATTTCATCCTTGTAGTTTTATTAAACTTGCATATAAAACACAGCTAAATGACCCGACATTGGAGGGATCTGATAAAACTCTGCCAATGTTGTCCTACGTATAAAATATGATCAAACTTTACACACAAGGAGTCAAGCAGAGAAGGAGAGAGTCATACGGACCTGTGTGAGTAGAGCTCCGTACTCTAGTCGGTGAGCTCACCCGTGATACCTAGCATGGAGATGGAACCGAATAAGAATCGGGTCACATCGGCACGCAAAACAAGGCAAAACCTCAACACAAGCTCAACACTTAACAACACTTAATTCTCTTAATTAGGTCATAAGTGAAGTGTTAAACC
>JAVDBV010072305.1:0-20953 GCA_032619315.1 Piper longum
CTGCTGGCCACGTCGGAGTCACCATGGGAGCAGGTCGGGGCCACCACAGCAGCAGGTCGGGGCCGCCATAGCAGCAGGTCGGGGTCACCATGGCTGCTGGTCGGTCGCCATGTAGGGTGCAATCCGGTTCTCCATTGATAGCTGCGATAAAGCTTGGATCTTTGAGGTTCCAATTGGATTGCTGGTGTAGATAGGAGTTGTGGTCTCATTTTGGATTGAAGGAGAAGATGATGATGCTAGTTTCGGTGCCAAGATGAAGGTGTGGAGAAGAGAAGAACATCGGGGAAGAAGAAGATGGCAAACTTGTAAATACTGGTTGACTCGACACGGTTCGAGTTGAAAGAATAATATTAACTCGTAATAAATCTTTAAAAATATTTAATCTAATGGGGTACAAGTTAAGTAGCTAAAATAATAAAATATTATACGAAATTGCCATAAATAGTAAAATATGGTCATGATAAATAGTAAATAATTATTCGGCTTAGTACAAGCGATTAAATTAAATTGTTGAGTTATAAATGATAAATAAAATAAAGATGTCACATTTACCATATTAAATTAATATTTGGTAATTAAAATAATTATTTTAATAAAAAATTAGTAAGGTAGAAAAATGAGTTAATTAAATATAACCGTGTAGAAATAACGAAATGGCATAATTAAATAAGGAGGGGTTGAACCTTACTGAATTAAATAAATGACAAATAATTGTATTAGTGATATCCTTAAATTAGGATGATACAAATAATAATAATTAATTCTGGTTCATAAATATATTGTTTGATGTGGCATATTATATATTGTCGAAATTTAATAGATATATCAATCATTTACTTGCATGCATTCTCTACGCGAATAAAATTATACTTATGTATAATTTTATGTTCTCATTCATATTAGGATCGTGGTAGCAGTTGCAGGATTACGTACAAGCTAACCAGGTCCGTATAATTATTTAAAATGTTATATTTTCGCTTGTGGACAACGTGGTCCGCCTGAGCCCGGATTCGACCACCATGCACCAAGTGCAACCAGGGTAAAGGAATTGACTCAGTCAGACACGGGCTGGGCCCTTTATATTCTAATAATGGACATATCAGAATGGGCTTGATAGCCCATAATACAATAAATTGGACATGGTGGATTAGACAGACATGGTGGATTAGACTCACCAGCCGATAGCGAACATGGCGGATTGGACTCGCAAGCCAATTATGGACATGGTGGATTGGACTCACTAGCCGATAACAGACATGGCAGATTGGACTTGCTAGCCGGTAATGGACATGATGGACTGACCCATCAACTAATAAATTGGACATGGCAGATTGGACTTGCTAGCTAATTACGGACATGGTGGATTGGACTCACTAGCCGATAACTGACATGGCAGATTGGACTTGCCAGCTGGTAATGGACATGATGGACTGACCCATCAGCTAATAAATTGGACATTGCGGATTGGACACGCCAGCTAATTATAGACATGGTGGATTGGACTCATTAGCCCATAAATTGGACATGGCAGATTGGACTCGCCAGCCAATTATAGACATGGTGGATTGGACTCACCAGCTGAAAACGGACATGGCGGATTGGACTCGCCAGCCGATAATGGACTTGATGGACTGACCCATTAGCTAATAAATTGGACATGGCGGATTGGACTCGCCAGCTAATTACGGACATGGTGGATTGGACTCACCAGCCGATAACGAACATGGCGGATTGGACTCTCCAGCGGATAATGAACACGATGGACTGACCCATCAGCCAATAGATGGACATGGTGGACTGACCCATCAAGCAACTAATGGACATGGTGGATTGAACCATCAGCCAATAATATAGATAATGATAGGGAGTTTATGGACTTGTTTTATTTAATTATACGGCTTAGTGTTTTAATCACTAATGTGGAATTGCCTTCGCAGATTAGCAGTTGGAATTAAAGACTAAGAGACGACTGGGTGGTTCTTCTACCAACTCAAGTGGTGAACAGATAATAAGTGGACTTCCCTTTTTAGATTTCTTGTGTTATAAATGTGGCTATGGGAAACGGTCCGAAACTGTGGGATAATTATTTCATACATTGTCATATGAAATATAAGTTCTTTTGATAAGTTAGAAATGCTTGACTTATTTGCTTTAATATTATTCATGTAATATTTTAAGTAACACCCGGTCCGGTTAGGGCTGGTCGTTACAGGTTGGTTTGTTAAATTTTGAGTAACACCTCGCCAGCGAGGCCCACAATATTGTGAAAAATGTTGGGTCATTACACATGAGATTGTAGCTGGATGGGCGACCACCTTACCAATATATTAAGAGCTCAGAATAGTCTCATAATCAGTAAAAATCGAATTAACGCGAAATTATATGACTTAGTTTTTTATCACTAACACGAAATTGCGTCTGCAGGTATGAGCATGGAAGGATGGGTAGCATCGGGATAGTTAGAGGACTTTGTTGTTGGACTATTCTTTGCATGGTAGTGGGATTTTGGTTCGGTTCATGGGGTTTAGATTATTTCGACCTAATATCTTATTTTAAAATATTAAAATTAAAAGAAAATTAATTTACAAGACATTTAGTTTTGTATAGTAACATTTGGCTCGTGGCTCGGAATGGGCGGGTCGTTACATGGTGCATGTACTGCCATTGTGTAAAACTTGTGACCCGAGTTTGGGTTTATAGTCATAACTAGTCGGTTCAACTGCTATTTTTAGTTGAGTCAATTTCAGAGCACACACACTAAGCCAAGGCCGTTCGTGTGTTATGAACCATGAAGGCATCTGTGCCCAAGTATATGATGATAACATCAATTAGACAACAACAGAATACGTTATTAGAATGTATGAGAGAAGGCCTAGACATTAGTAGAATGAGTTATCTTTAGTGGCAGCCCCTCTCACACGACTGACCAATAAGGAGGAGTATGTCGTGTGGACCGACGCATGTGAGCAGAGCTTCCAAACTTTGAAGGAGAAACTCACTACCACACTAGTATTGAGTTTACCAGACGGACATGATGATATTATAGTATACAGTGATGTCTCTGGTGTAGGGTTGGCCTGTGTGTTCATGCAAAGAGGCATAGTGATAGCCTATGCTTCCTGGCTATTGAAAGTGCATGAGCAGAACTACCTCACACATGACTTAGAGCTTACAGTAGTCATAGTTGCACTGTTCATATACAGAGACTCTGTATGAAGTGTCCTTCCAGCTCTTTGCCGATCATAAGAGCTTGAAGTACATCTTCAAGTAGAAGGATCTAAACAGTAGACATTACATGTGGTTGGAGTTCCTGGCGGATTATGACATTGCCATTGCCAACGATCCGGGTAAGGCTAATGTGGTTGCAAATGCCCTGAGCAGGAGGCCAGTAGTATGTGGAGCCAGATTAGTAGCTATGGGTATATAATATGAGGACCAGAGAGAGGATATAGCCGACTAACACCTTGTGGCAGTCTTAGTGAGGTTGACTATTAGTCCTCAACACTTTGTTGCGATGTCTTGTCTGTCAGTAGGTTAAGATCAAGAACTAGAAATCAAGCGGTATGTTGTAGTAGTTACCACTACCAGAGTAGATTTGAGATTGCATCACGTGCGACTTTGTCACATGTCTACCCCCTTTTAGGCAACAGATGGATATGGTATGGGTTGTCGTTAATAGGTTGACAAAATCGGCACACTTTATACTGATTCGTATGACCTATACCATGTCTACGTTAACCAGATTATACCGGGACCAAATTAGCAAGCTCCACGGAGTTCCTAAAGAGATTGTACAGAGATTCACCTCTTCCTTTTAAAGATCTTTCCAAGGACAACTTGGGACGGAGATCAAGTATAGTACAGCCTATATCCACAGACTGATGACCAGTCTGAGAGGATGATTCAGATCTTGTAGGACTTGCTCCAATCATGGTTGATGGACTCAGTCAACCATGGGAGGAACATCTTCCCTTGGTGGACCGAGCCTGCATAGGGATGGCACCCTTCAAGGCATTGTCTGATATGTTGTGCAGATTTGCAATGTGTTGGCTAGAGGGTAGTATGCCCAAAGTTGCTTCCGAACTCCCTGAGATCAGGCAAAGGCTTTTGGCAGCTTAGGATAGACAAAGTTCTTATGTAGATCAGAGGAGTATGGACGTCAGTTTCACCTGTGAGGATTGTCATTTCTTGAAAGTCTCACCGACTAAAGGAGGCATGCATTTTGGGAGGCAGGGCAAACTGAGTCCATGGTATATTGGTCCGTTCAAGGTATTGAGATATATTGGAGAGGTTTCACTCCCATCTAGTCTATCAACAGTGCACCCGGTGTTCCCTGTATCTGTGCTAAAGAAGTACGTGCCCACCGGATCACTCCAACTTGAATATGAGGAGCTCAACGTTGTACCTGATCTGTCTTATGAGGAGGAGGCTATGTGATCGGTTTGTGAGGACGCTCTGTAGGAAAGAAGTGCATTTGGTGAAGGTACTTAGGATGTTGAGGAGGCCACTTGGGAGCGTGAGGACGAGATGTGGCAGTGTTTGAACATACTCTTCCCTGTAGAGGACGACGACTAGAAGTAGAAGCACCTTTCCTTTTATGGTTGGGTGCTATCGTATGTTGTATGTTGTGTGTTCTGGTATGTTTCTGCATGTGTAATCCCTTAGGAAATTATGGGACAGAATTTTTCTAATAGTGGAGGTCGTAAAACCATCCACCTGTCCACTTGAGGGTTTTACTGTCGGTTTGGTTGTTATCTAAATCAGATGAGTAGGGTTCGGCCCTTCTTACTATGGTTCATTGATGGTATGGTGGATGTTTGCCCTGCCTTAGCCTCCTTCAATGATGGACACGCTTGTTTTTCACGATTGGTCCAGTCAAATCATATATAGTTAGATGCTAGGATATGTCCCTCGCGTGTCTTTTGTATGCTTGCCGTATGTTTGACATTCCTTTAGAACCTTCTAACCCCTCTTTTAGACCTGAAGTGCAATTCCAAAGGTGGGCCCAATTGCTTTAGGGTGGTTTTAGGGTTTCGGGCTAATTTGTACCTCTTTAAATAACCCAACCCATACCTCTTTACATATGGCACCCATACCTCTTTATCAAATCCAACCATACCTCTTTACGTATGACACCCCATACCTTTTTATCTTACTTATACCTCTTTATCTTACCTATACCTCTTTATCTTACCTATACCTCTTTAGGTATGACACTCATACCTATGACATCACCAAGCCAACCACCATTTTTTTTAGAAAACCCATCCCTTCCCTCACCTTTTCACCATTTCTCCTTCCCTCATCACCTCCAACAACCTTCTTCTCCTCTCCTTGACATTCTTCTTCTTCCATGGAGCTCCAATCACCCTCCTTCATGTTTTTAGCCTCATATGGTGGTAGGTTTTGAGGTTTGATGCCTCAATAGACCTCCACTTGGTCTTTCCTCGTTAATTTCAGGTTTGTGCTACCTATGTTGCCTATTGTTTGATGTTTATTGCTTGCATTTTTATATAGTTATTTTTTTATGACAATTTTTGGCATGTAGATCTGCCTGTTAGGAACATTTTGAGTGTTTATCGATCTCATTTTTCCTATGTTAATAAATAGATATGCTTTTTATATTGCACATAGTTTAAAGATTTGTACTATTTCAGTGTAAAAATCATATCTTCGCACTGTAATGCCAAATTTGCAAGGTTATTATTTTGTTGCACTCATAACATGTATATCTACAACTTTTGTATTGGATGGTTTACCTTTCAAGACCTAGAATTTGCATGAATGAGGATCAAGATTGGGAAAGGTGGAAACTGTCACCCTTACAGTGAGATAAGCGACCTTTTTCCACTCTTTTACCTTGTAGGATTTGTTGATGCACAACATTTCATTTTTTTATAGTAATGTTAGGAGTTCATGGTAAAGTTCAAGCCTAATATAACCAATAAATAATCATGAACATTATCTATAAGTACGCCTTATGCTTCCTATGTTGTTTGTGACTGTGAGCATGAGCTGTGAGTGTGCTATATTTTAACCCACCAATTTTATGCTGATAAAATTTGGTAAAAATACATGATTCTAAACTAAGTGTGCTTGAAATATGTAAATTTTGAGAATGGTTAAAAATCATGTAGGTATATTTTGGATGTCTTTACCAGGACAGTGTAAAGGTGGAGTGTGAAAACTCTAGTTTTTTTCACACCAGTTGTCTATTACTTAAAATAGGTTAATGGTGTTGGATTTGAGTGAAACTTCATCCGCAGCTTACGATATGTCTCAGTAACACTGTGACCAATTTTGGGGCTATTTGCATTGGTTCCCAATTTTATTTTTGAATTTTCAATTTGATAGGGTCTAGATATCTCCAGAAAGAGCCCATCCATTGATACAAATTCTAAAATCAACTTAGGCTCATTTAAAATGTCAATTGCACCGAACTCTTACTGGGCTCAAGCTATGTGTTAATTAGGCCCACATGCCCAATATAACTTCCCATTTTTCTGTCCAAGGGTAGACCGAAGTGCATTGTTATAATTTGGAAAACTATTCGTTGGACTACTCTAGTACAAACCTTAGGGAAGCAGATCTAAACCCCCGAGGAGGCTTAAGGCGGGCAACCTTAAAGGGTTTCATCACATATGCAAGTTGATTCATACTAGTGGAGAGATGCTCTTAAACTTAAGGATTCTATATGATCACCCCTAGCCACAATAGAGGCAAAGCCGCTCCTACGACTATGAGTGGTGACTTTAAAAATACTGATGATTTGTCTCAACTGTAAAAGAGATGCACCCCGGCTACAATTTTGAGGTTGCATGCTATGACATTAACCTTTTCCTAATACTTAGTTCAAGTGATTCGTTACATTTCTTAATTTTTTACATGTAGATGAATGCAGAGAATTTGAACAAGGGTTGTAATTACCTATTTCACATACCCAGCATGTGCATGAAAGAAAATTAATTAAACAGAACATCGTCGGATGTCAAGGCATCAAACCTTAACACCAAGACTTCACATGAGTCTTCGAGCGGTGTGAACTGTATGCTCCTCCTACCTACATTTCTTTATCACCCACACATAGCTACAACAAATATGTTTCGAGTACATGATAAGCTCCTCATCGTGTTCCAGGATTTTGACTCTTATACATTGCAGACGATAGTTAAAGTACCCCAAGGTGTGTTTGCACCACAATGATAATGTAATGATATATAAAACACACCTACACAACAACAATCAATTGACTTATACCGAATCATGCAAGTGCATGCAACTTTAGCACTTATTCCTGTAACGTACTACATCTCAATTTCATATCAACTCGGTAATTAACACAAATACAATATGAAATCCCTTGCCATGAGCCATTTGATCCATCCACCTACACCGGGCAAAATGACTAAACACAGATATATATTAGAGAAAAAATGTCAGCAATCAAAGAATTGATTACTTGTCCTATAGAGACTATGAATATATCATTACTAGCAAATAGGTATCTAAACACCCACGAAAAAGTTGTAGAAACTTCCAGAATCATACAGGGTGGTAAGCGAAGACCAATGCGGCCACATATCATACCATAATTGCCTACAAAGAGGCTTTTTATGAATACATAAACATTCATATGTCATTTACGCCCTCACATCTTCTATATATCACTCGCCACAGTACCCATGTGGATCGGAACTAATGTCCCACAATTTTTAAAAAAGTGCTACATTCACAGTACCCTATATACATTGCACCACTTAAGGGTAGAAGAGGTACTAAAGCAATTTGCATTCTGCATACCACTCACTCTCTTATTCATGAAATCAATAAACATGTGCATACTTATATAATGAGCTTAGGGAAGAGGCTTGTATCATACATTTCAAGAGCTTCTGTTTGAAAACCAATAAGGGATCACATCCTTGTAGTTTTATTAAACTTATGATAAAATGTGAATAAATGACCCGATATCGGAAGGAACCAATAAAAATGCCACCGACACCATCCTATCGTTTAAAGTGCAATTAAACGTGACACTCAAGAGTCAAACATAAAGGTGAAGTAAGAGAGTCCTACGGACCTAGATGAGTATAGCTATGTGTCCTAAATTGATGAGCTCAACGTGCGTAACCTAACAGCAGATGGAATCCGAATCATAATCGGATTATACTGGCACATGAGATGAGGCAAAGCCTCCACGCATGTACAACATGTAAAACTTAATTAACTTACTTATTTTTCTTAGTGATGGGTTAAAACTCATTAGGTAGTTTAATTTAAGCTTTGGTGTTACAATTCTACTACGTGCATGATTTCGTACTTAAGGTCTTATCGTCAGACTTAACCATACGATTTTTCGGACTAACCAAATAATATCCGATTAATCTGAAATTTTAACCCCTAGTTCTAGATACCATAAGGGTTTGCCATAAATATTAACAAGTGATAATATATGGGTTATCATGTTGATTGAGGTTAATCAAGGTCAGATTAATGTGTTGTGGACAGTACTCCGTCATTGCACAGTAAAATTGCCAAATGAGCTTGTGTCCATTGGATTTGTTATATAACACTTGAAAGTTTGGTCCATTAATATTTCATTTCCAATTTCTTTGTATCTGGGCCTAGGTAATCTTTCTAATCTTGATTTCTGATTTAGTGATTTATGTAATTTACCTAAGAAGGGTAAAATTAGAAAATTCTACTAAAATACTTACATACCCAATTGCTCTAAAAATTCAAAGAAACAATATTAGGACATTTATTAAATTCTGTAATTTATTATATAATTTCCCCACAAACGAATAAAGTTTCCTCATATTTTTAAATTGAAATATGAAAAGAGGATAATGAATTTAATTCCTGTGTACTCCAAAATTCTGATCCAACTAACCTTTAGAATGAATTTTTTTAACACCATAACTTTCAGCGTTACATAAAAAAATTATTATTTTACTATTTATTTTTTTATATATTTTTTGATCATCTAATTATTAGCCAAATATTTAACTTTCAGCACATAACACAATAGATGCATACAATGTTTCATTAATTTTGTTCAGCCATTAGTTGAGGTAATTTTAGTACGGTAAATTTATGATATTAAGATCACAACATGATAATATATGATCATAAGATATATCATGAAATTTAAATCATATAGGGGTGTAAAAATTGGGGAAATGGGCGATTGGGTCACTCGAACCTTGAAACCTAACAACTTTTGTCCAATTTTTTGGCCTTTTCATGATCATCCATGCCAAATTAGTCGACATGCTCAACATATAACTTGTAGATCTATGTCATTTAAAAACAAGCAGACCAAGATCATACAGATATGGCATCTAAAACATGAGCTATGAATTTTATTCTCAACTAGTGTAGATCTGGATACACAAATGATACAAAAATCATAACTATTTATCTACATGTGAGAACGACATGAAACCACATCTAAAAAATATTTAAGAGGCATATATACAAGGTAAAAATGTAATAAAAATGTAAATAATAGTATCCATACACGAAACAATAAACCAAACAAGAATCATCAACCAAAACTGGGAAGAGAACATAACTTTAACGGTTCAAGAGGAGGTCACTTGGAATTTTCCAACTCCAAGTCTTTCAACCCATGAAAGAAAAACATCTTAGAAGACCAATGAAGGCTAGAGAGAGGTCAAAGAGTGTAGAAGAAGATTGGGAGAAAGAGAGGGACGTTGTAGGTGAGTTGAGTGGTTGGTTGGAGTGAAAAGGTGAGATTGAGGGTCGGGTTTTATAAAAAATGAGGGTGGTTGGCTAGGTGATGTCAATGGCATGAGTGCCACACCTAATGAAGTGTGTTAGGATTTGAATTTTAAAAAGAAAAGGAGGGAAAATTTTTGGTGGTTTATAAAATATATAAATAAATACAACATGGAAAAATTCCCAAAAAAAGGCATGTCATGGTCGTAAGGGCGCTTTAAGACCATCTTGGCATCCATGGTTTAAACTTGAGCGTCCAATTCAAACTTTGTCTAGGTACAAGGGTGCTAGCTGCTGCCTTTTGTGGCCGGTCCTCATTTGCATCATTTTCGGTTTTTTCCACTCAGAACACGTGAAACAAACATAACCATAACACACAAAAAGTAACTTGACACGTGGGGGACTCGGTCCGAAGGTCAAGGTTCTCTCAACTCAACTCGATTGAACCAAATCATAAAAAAAAAGTCAGGCACCTAGGGTCCTACAAGGGCAACGAAGCCGAAGGAGCTAAGGCTCTGACAACTCATAGACACCTAGATACCATACATAAATACGCGGCAAAATGGCCAGGCAAGCAACTCGTTCTGAGTCACGACCAAACCGAAATTAAAACCATCGGGGGAAAAACCTGAGTTTTACACCCAAACCCATTTGGAGTCCTCTAGCCCATGACCAAATAGTCATAAGTACGTAGCCCTGAAACACTATTCTAGCACCTTATAGCCTAGCATAATGGGCCTTTTCCCCCTTGTTTGGACCATGGACCTGGGATGGCGGAATTTACCTAAGAACCTTAGACTATAGGGGCCCACCCATCTAAATTTGAACCCATTTGGACATTGTTAAGCCCGCCTGAAAATTTGTCTACTAAGCCCGTTCGTTTAAAACCCTTGAATTTATTAAAGCCAAATAAGTGAACATGAAACTGAAACCTTAATTGAGTTACCTAATAAGGTTTGACACATCACTTAGGACTTAACTAAGATAGTTAAGTGATTTGAAGTGTTGAGATTTTGTAGAGGCTTTGCCTAATTTTGCGTGCCAATGTGACTTGATTCTTACTCGGTTCAATCTCTGTTCAAGGTATCACGGGTGAGCTCACCACCGAGAACACGGAACTCTACTCATCCAGGTGTGTAAGACTCTCGATTTGCTTCATCTCTTCTTGACTCCCTGCGTGTTGTGTTTAACAGCTTTTTAGACGTAGGATGTCATCGGTGGCATTTTATCGGATCACTATGATGTCAGCCTATTTAGCCATATTTTCTACAAGTGTTTAATATAATATTAATGATTTTAAGAAATTAGATTTAGAAACTAAGTATTAAATCCTCTTCAAGCCTATATGTATAAATATGAGGGTTTACAGGTTTTACGAGTAAGCGTGTGTACAAGATGTATGGATTGCACTAATACACCTTCAAACCCTGAGAGGTAACGCGAAGTATGAGGGTACTACATAATGCAACACATTTCTGAAATTTGGAGCCCTAACCTAACCGTGTCTTTTGCCACTTGAGTAGCGTGACAGGTGCTATATGGAGGATGTGAGGGCATAAGTGTTGTATACATCAATATGATTATTAGTTACTCGTGTGTGTTGACACATGTTTAAATATGTTTTCTTACCACTGGTGAAGCAATTTTGAAGCTTCATATGTTTCTGTGGGTAATGGAATATATATTTACCAGCTTGATGTTTTAACGGTAGTTATTCAGACCGATAATTTGATTACTTATGTGGTTTTCTATTATATGTAGGTGAGGTTCAATGGCGTTAGCTGACCTAGGTGCATGGATCAAGCGGTGTAGTGCAGGTGGTGGTGGGGGCCCTATGTATGTGAACCTTGTATGATTTGGATGTATGTCATGATAGTTGTGCTAAGCTTGTTTTATCGTTATATTATTACATTATAATTGTGGAACTGTAATACTTTGGGCAAGGCTAACTATCGTGTGCGGGATATGTAAGCTTGAGAATCATGAAACATGATGAGGAGTTAAGTTAGGTACACTAAACATATTTAGTTATAGTTGTTTGTGTGTTAGAGTAGCGTGGGTGGAGGTGCTTATGGTTTACATCAATTTAAGACCCACGTGAAGTCCAAGTATTAGAGTTTATACCCTGATACTCGATTATGCTCTGCAATTTCTTTGACGCTTTAATTATTTCTTGTGTAAGATATGTGAAACAAGTTACTACGACCCTTGTTTAAATACTCACATCATCTTCATGTAACTAATAAGAAGACCTAAGCCAATTACTTAAACGAAGTACTGAGAATATGATGTACCTAACAGTATGCAACCTCAAAATTGTAGCCAAGGTGTGCTTCATTTACAATCAGGAGTGATTATTGCATTTTTAAACTCACCACTCATAGTTGTAGGGTAGGTTCTACAACTGTTACGGTTAGGTTGTTCATATAGAATTTTTTTAAGTCTAAGATCACCCTTTGTAGTATTAACTCTACAAGCATTTTATGAAAACTAAGCATGGTATTCGCCTTATGCCTCTACGGAAGGTTGAGATCTGTTTCCATAAACTCTATATGCGATAGCCAAATAAGTAACTGCTAAATTGTAATATCATAATTTGGTCCGTCATTTAGGCCGAATTTGGGTGTTACATCTATATTTGGTTGTACTTAGTATGTCGCATGACTTACTTCTCTAATAATTTTTACAACATCATTATGCATTTTTACATGCGAGTGGAATATTTAATTTAATAGCGCCTTTGAGTTGGTAATGTACCTTTACCCATTATGTGTGAGTGTAAGATGTTAGCTTTTTTTTTTTGCGGAGATACTCATAAGGGGTGAACTCACTAGATCAATTAATAGATTAACTTTGACTAGTCTAAAGTTAATTAAATATTATCTCCTTATATTTATCGTAAAGTTTGTACATATTATATCTTCTCCCCTAATGTAAAAAAAAGATAAACAAAAAATTACGGTGTTTTTAAGGAAAGGGATGATAGGTCCTAGAAACCAAATTTTTCCAACCTATAAAGTCTTGAATTGTGAGCATGGTAACTCATGTGCATTTATCCAATCCACTCTAAGATAAAAAAATTTTATTTATATTTAATTTCTACAATAATTACTTGATAAAATATTCATGGGCCTGTTTTTAGTGATTGACACCACACGTCTATTTTGCTCCGCTCTATATCACATTGCATGACCGTTTAATTATTTATCCATCCCTATATCCCTAATCTAAACTTATAATTTTAAGAAATAAGTAGCAATTACTAATCGCGATTAAAAAAAGGCGGAGATCACCCACGTTCCAAAAAAGTGGAAATCAATGAGCTAAGCTAGACAAACAAATATTTATGGACAAATTAAAGGATAAAAGTGGCTATTGGTTCATGCCGGTATGAAGCAGAAAATTTCCATTGTTGGCTGACCACAAGGAGGCCGAAATCTACACTATATTTCCAAGGAAACAAAAAGTTATATAATTAATTTTTTTTATATCCTTAATATATATATATATATATATATATATATATAATGAAAATTGGAATAAAGGTTTTGTCTTCTATAAATAGAGCCATTCATACTTGTGCACTTAGCTCTTTGATTTTGGCGTTTTGGGTCTTCTTGTGGTTGTTGATCTGTGAATAAAAAAAAAATGGAAGTCCTGCATTTCGTGTTTGGAGTTTTCGGTGAGCGACATCTTCCAAATTTATTGAATTATCCTAGCTGTGATATTATTTTGTTCTCTTTTCTTCTGATTTGATTTGGGTTCTTGAATTATTGAAACAGGTAACGTGACCGCTTTGTTCCTGGTCCCAACGTAAGTTGTCAGAGAAATCTTCATTGAGCTATTCCAGTACTGTGTTTTGTTTCATTCGTTTATCATTCATTCTGTGTTGTTCCACGCTGAATACGAGGTCCATGTGTGATTGCGAGCTTTTTTTTTGACACTGGTTGTTGCTAGCGACGATGGGTTTGATCTATTTGAGCTTTTTTATGTTTAGTTCTTTCAACTAGTGCACATCAAGGATCAAAATACCAGGCTTAGTTCATCAACTCTTTTATTTCGTTCACAGTTTGAAATTATACGAATTTTTTTCACCCAAAAAGTATACAAAACCCTTAAATCTGATCTTGTTTCGTATTTTAATGGTTTTTTTGCATTTGAATCCGTTTGGTTGTTATTAATTTCTTCTTAATTTATTTTCAAGAGCTAAAGATTTGATGATTGTATGCCGACTTTTCCTTAAATTTTAGCAATCAGTCGAGAAGTTTTGGTGGGAAACTGTTCATCATTTTCACTTTTGATCGGCGCTCCTTGCAGGTTCACCTTTAACCGGATAGTGAAGAACAAGTCGACGGAGCAGTTTACCGGCGTGCCCTACGTCGCCACGCTCCTCAACTGCCTCCTCTCTGCCTGGTAATACAGCATCGTAGGAATGTATTCTCTCCTTTCCAAACTAACTTGCACCTCTATCTTGTACCTTTTTTCACACATTTTTGCAAACCACATGCTCTAACACCGTCCGGGACAGTTACAAGAGCAATTGTGGCATCGAATGGAGGTGTCACCGTACCTTTCATTTGATGTTGACGGTTATGGATACGATTCGAACACAAGAGATTACAACTTTCGCATTTCCTCTAACTGCTTTTTCCTGATTAATGATATTTACAGTTGGTGTACGTTGTGGTCTTCCTCGTGTACGCCTCAAAGAATGAGAGGGTCAAGGTTCTCTCTTCGTTTTCATCTTGCCGATGTTCGGTGTCGTCTCTGCCGTCTCCCTTTTTGGGCTCCGTGGCAGCCAGCGCATGCTCTTTTGCGGTGTGGTGGCCACCTTCTTCTCCATCTGCATGTATGCTTCCCCGTTATCCGTCATGGTTAGTTTTCAGATTAGTACTTTAAATTTGTATGTTTAGTCGTAAAATGATCATGTAGTAGCGTGATTGGCCATCATTGAATCAAATTGTAGAGGATGGTAATCTGTACAAAGAGCGTTGAGTACATGCCGTTCTTCCTATCCTTCTTTATGTTCCTCTGCGGCATATCCTGGTTTGTCTATGGGCTGCTGGGCAAGGACCCCTTCATAGCTGTGAGTCCAGCTTTTCTGCTTTCACTTTTTCGGTCTGCTACTTTTCGTTAACGGCTGTTAAAATTTGAGCAATTACAAATCATCCAAATTTTGAAGATATAACGCACTATTTACAGGAATGTGAAACTTCTTTTTGCCGGGGGTGAATATTTCTACATATCTGACATAATCATATTGAATGTATTGAATTTTGGAGTAAGTTTGTAAAAGTTAGTTTCAGAAAATGTTGGCAGGTCATGTAACTGCTAGCTAGGGTGCACCAGAGAGGTAATATGTCTAAATATTTATGTTTATACGTTCTGAATGGCTGTTTTATCCACAATAAGTAGGCAAAACATATTACCCATGCTGTACAATCTTAGAAAAATACAGATTGTCTACTTTTCAAGCTCATTGGCTTGGGGGGGTTGGGTCAAAAATGACATAGCACAATTAGTTCACTCTTTATAGTGACGTGAGCGTTCCTTAAAGAGTTAACAATCTAATGGTGCATTTCCTAATGAGTCATGACCGTAACAGATTACCCCCCTTATCCTCAAACTGATGAGATTATGCTCCCTTAGCCTCCTCCGTGCACAATATGGTGACGAATGGAGGAGTACTCGTTTTATTGTTTGTAGAGGTAACTCGGTGCGACTATAAATTATATGCTCAATATGCATGATGAGTTCACATTTCGGATAAGAGATTATAAGATATATTAATCTGATGTAGTGCTTCTATTTCTTGAATTTAAGCAGGAACCAAATGGGTTCGGCTGCTTCTTCGGTTCCTTGCAGCTGATTCTGTATGCAATCTACAGGAAAAACAACGACCAGATCAAACGTTCCCCTGCTAGCAAAGGTGGTGAAGTCAAGGAGTCGGCAGAGATGGGCAGCCATGTCCATGACTACAAAAGCAGCCCCAAGGCTAATCATGGTGAGCAGATCAGAGATAATTTGGTTATGGATGACCAGGTCTGAAGTTTTACCGCACCGAGATGTTAGCTTTGTAATTAGGAGTAGCTACTTCTTTTGTAGGTTGGATGGTGAGGGATAATTCCGGAGGACGGCCTTTTTAAGCTGCCCGTTTCATAATCTCTAATCTCTTCTTTCAGTTCACTTATGATATAGATATGTTGACCCGCCTGGTCGTTTGTTGCAGTATGGCACTGTGTAAAGCTCTTGTTAGGTGTTATATGCTGATGTGTCGACTGTTCGTTATAGTAGTATTTTCTGGAAGCACTTTAAATAGTTTTCAACTTAAAAATTACAGCTGTGGTCAAAAGCTAATGAAGTCATGTCATTTTGTTCCACGTTGCCATTTTTATTTTTTTCATACAATATTTATGCATTCGTTTAGCTAGGTTCGGAGTATACATGATCTGCCGTCTATATAGATTAACCAACGTGGCTTTCGCTTTATATATCTCTAACCACCATGTGACTTTCGTCTTGCCCAAACTGTACCAGTGTAGCACATGGATCTTCCATTCAGTATAGTTTAAATTAAGTTTTTTTTTCCAGGCATTATAAATTAAATTAATTGAAGCTATCAGGGATGGGTTATAAGTTGGATATGGATCATGGCTATATTTGTATGCCACCCAAATTTTATAATCCGAACATCAATCTAATTCAAATCTCAATATTAAATCCATTTCATTTATGGTATTAATATATGATCCGAATCCACAAAACTCGTATCTAATTTATATCTGAACCGACTTATTTTTAAGTTAAAAAGGAAGTTGTGCTGTTTTTTTAATCAATATTTTTCACTTAATTTTATAACTAATATTTTTATCAATTTATTTTTTATCAACAAAATTATTACACATATATTAATAAATTAATAAATAAAAATTTTTAATAACATGATGTGATTAAAAAATACGTTGGTAAAAAATAGATTGACTAAAAATTTAACTTAGTCAAATTTTGAAGGTGTAACTTGTTAAAGTTATGTAATTAAATAGTTAGAAGTATGTCATTCATAGTGTGAAAAGTATCCTCGACGATGTTATTAATTTAAGTGAAACATCATTAATCATATTTAAGTGGTCTATCAGTATTCTTGATAATTTATACAAATATAATAATTGGTACTTTTATCATTATTGTTTTAGACATTATTTATTTGATGAAAAAAATATACTCTATTAGAATACCTTCTATTTTCAATCCATAACAATTTTTTCTTTGTACATTTAGTTTTGACAAATATCAAATATATAGAATTTTCCGCTTATTTGGTTGATTCTATTGAGTACAATCATGTAGATTGATGTGAATGTTCTATTTTTATTCAGGCGCTGGATTGTTGTCCCGGCAAATCAATATTCGCTTCGTGCTAAGTGAGTGGGT
Source organism: Piper longum (assembly GCA_032619315.1). Classification (NCBI taxonomy): domain Eukaryota; kingdom Viridiplantae; phylum Streptophyta; class Magnoliopsida; order Piperales; family Piperaceae; genus Piper; species Piper longum. The sequence continues at coordinate 17,176 of JAVDBV010072305.1, forward strand.
TCGGTGAAACTAAAGGCATCCTTATCACCAAAGGAATCATGCAAGCTAAATAAAATGCCACGAACGAAGAATAAACACCCAAAATTATGATGTGGTTCCTTGGGTTCGACTTGAATCCTTAAGTCAGTCCACGATAAAATTAGTAGTCACAATCCATTATTTTTTCTTTGATTTTAAACTTAATATAAAATAGTGTATTTTGTCGTCATTTAGTTGACTCACCTTTGAAATCTTCGACTTCAATGCCGTGGTTCATCCATTTTTTATCTTCAAATCTTTAAAATAACCTCACCATTATATCTCGAGCAACCATAACCGGACCATTTCAAATTGGTTCAAACCATGAAATGTTGAACCAAATAGGTTGGCATACGGAGGCTTCTGGAGAATACTGGGTGCGCCAGTCTGTGGGAGGTATGTAGTGCACCTGTTCCAATCTGGGTCGTGAGCGCAGTAGAGCTTCGCATTTAGTTCAGTGGACAGCTCTTCACAATCACGGGTATGAGTCTTAGGCAATTAGTTCGTCAAGTAGCTTCTCAGGTCACGGATAAGAGTGAACATGCAGACATGATCAATAGCAAACGGTCCCGATGACCTTACTACGGTGACGGTGCAACACCGACTTCAAGGCTCCGGCTCTAGCATTCCAGGTGACAGCTGCGAGTGGCGAGAGCCGAAAACAGTAGATCTCCAACCGGTGAGGGGATTGGCGGTGGTCTGACAATCAGTGGTGGTGCCGGTGGGCCACGATGGGGGTGGAAAGTTCTGGTGGAACTAGTTTTTGGCCGAGCTCAGTCACCATTTTTCGGTGAAGGTAGCACGTTATATGGGGCTTGATCTGGGATTGATTCCATAGACAAGGGAGATCGATTGGAGGCAGTGGCTTGTCTTGTGATAGCTCCAGTCGATAGGACGATGACTAGAAGGATGACAGCTTGCTAGTTTTGCACAGCTCTTGTGGGCCTCTTTAAGGTCATTTTCCGGTGATTGGTGTCTATTCTGGTGGTGGATCTCGGCTTGGCCTTGTTGGAGGTATTGAGGGGAGTTTGGTGGAAGTGTTGGTGTGGCTCACGATGACCTGGGCTGGCCAGATGGAGGTTTGCAAGTTGGATGCTTTCTATGAACTTTTTTGTTTCTTTGCTCCAATCAGATGCTTCGCAATGAGATTCTTGTGACATCGGGCTTCCTAAGTGATAGATCTCGGCTAGGTTGTGTCATGGGTATTGAGGGGAGTCTAGTAGAAGTGTCAGTCTACTAAGGAGTAGCTTGGACTGACTGTAGGGTGGGCCTAAAGTTGACTATTTGTTGTTGTTTTATGCTACTATGATTCTCCGATGCAACGCTTCTCGAAGCTTTTTTGGCAACGACCGTCTTCTCCTGCAGTGTCTCTCGGATGGTTTTTATTGGCGACTGTGAGGGGAACTCGGTGGAGGTTGTGGTGTGGCCAGTGATGGCTGGGATCAACGGAGTGGAGGCCAGAAAGAGGGCTGCTTGATGGCACTTCACAACTCCAACCAGCACTTTCTTGAAGCATTTTTGGTGACGGTGGGCTTCTCTTGCGAGATTCTTTACCAGGTTTGCGCCGAGAGTAGTCCAAACTCTTATCTAGTGGACTTGGGGGTCCCAAAGATGGATATCTGACGAATGGCTCTTCCTCTTCCTTCTCCCTTTTCCTTCTTTTTTCTTCTGCTCTTCTCTCTTTTTTTCTTTGAACGTATGAGCCACCTTTTCACATATCTATCACGAATTATTTATAGAAGCCAAGCCTCCCTTCTTCCCATCTTTCTTGGTTCCATATTGACGGCTTAAAATCTTCACCCGCCCTGCTTTTATTCGCTCCTTCTTCTTATCCTCTTCCATTGATTTTGGAACCACCATGGACTGTTTCTTAAGTGATGGCTAGCTGTGGAGGCATAGGCTTGACCACGGGTTCAATCACATAGTTTGGACGAACAATTATATAAAGGGATAATTAGTCAAGAGAAATTATAAAGAATAAGTAGCCAGGCACAACAAAATGTATGGTGAACAAGGTAGACACGGTCACAGATGAATCAAATCTATATCACCAACATGATGTCCTACATCAAAATCAATAATTCATGAGGCCAAGTAGTTAATTTTAACTGTTAGGCTGTTTTAAGTGGAGTCTGGTAAACAATGACCTAAATTAGACTAAGTTGTCCAAGTCTGCCTATTTAAGATTTGAGCAGGAGAATTAGGGTGTAACACCCCGATTTCAGTTCACTTAAGAACCGGATCAGAAATGTTACGATCGAGTCGAGACATGTTTAATATTATTAGTCACTGAGACTTGATCCATAAAATAGATCGAAATAACCCTCTTGGTGTCATGAAAATAGAAGACATTGTCAAATAAACATCAAAATACATCAAATATAAATAAATACAAGAAAGTAAACATTATGTTGAGCTCAAGTGTGTGTAGCATTTATCTGTCCTCCCACCAAAGTCGACTCAGGATTTGCATAACCTACATATATTATATGAAAACCGTTAGTAACGAATGTTACTCATCCGAAAAATAACTAATACAATCTAGCAAATGGGTATTCCATTACCCACGAAAACTTATCAAACTTCAAGAATGCCTTACATCGGGCAGTAAGCAAACATACTTAACAAATGTCGGCTCGCATGCATGGCTCATAATCATAATCATAGATACATACAGCGCTTACGCCCTCACACCTTCCATATCACCCGCCACTGTACTCAAATGACAAAAGGAACAATTAAATTAGTGCCACATATTCCGAAAATGCGTTGCATTATGCAATACAATCATACACCAGCACTACCTCATGGTTTGAAGGAGTACTAGCACGGTCCAAATATATCTCCGTACCACTCATTCTCTTATTTGTGAAATCCGTAAAACAGCGCGTACTTATATAATAGGCTTAGGGAAGAGGCTCATATCATACATTTCTGGAGCTTAAGTTTGAAAACCAACAAGGGATCTCATACTTGTAGTTTTATTAAACATGTGTAAAAACACGGCTAGCCTGACATCAGAACGATCCGATAAAACGCTTTCGATGTCATCCTACGTCTAAAATACGATTAAACCATACACGGAAGGAATCAAGCAGAGAGGGAGAGAGTCCTATGGACCTGTGGTCCAAGTTCTAAGCATATCTGCACATCTACGGCGAGCTCAGACTTCGAAGCCTACATCAGAACCCACTGCTAAGTATCCTAAGTAAAAACTAATGTCTCTATATGATGCATGCTCGTGGTGTGTGCTCATATTATCAATACATCACAACAAAGAAAACAATACTAACAAACCTATAAATAACATTTAGCACGCAAATCGAGACACCATAATAATTAATAATAAATAGATAAATGGGCAAAGAAAATACATTCGTCGATAGTTAGATAAATAATAAGTACATAAACATGAACAATACTCTAATCATAAAAATAATAATATAATAATACTATACAAATATTCTGGTAAACACGAGTAATTATCAATATATCCTCGCGTTAGTGAAAATATAAATAAATAAATAAATATATTATAATTCAATAAATAAATAAATATTTAATACCAATTAATAATGACTATTAATAATATCATAGTCGTACAACACAAAAATACATAATTAAATATAAATAAATAATGGCATACACATCATGAACAAATAAATAAATAAAATAATATATATATATATATTCACATCGTGACAAATATTCATAAGTAAATATAATGTTAATAATAACAAATAATCATATAAACATTTAT